>JXCR01110310.1:88447-172245 GCA_002079205.1 Phalaenopsis hybrid cultivar | reverse complement strand
AGAGGAAGCTTAATGATGATTTACACTGAGGTTTGTTGTTTGGTGGCAAAGATATCTTGGGTTTAGTCATTTTAGGAAGGAAGTCCCCTAATTTGGGGGGCCCTTAGTCCATGGCTCATGTAGAGTGGGCTAGGTGAATCTAGCTCAGCTCATAAGGTCTAAATAGTGGTTGTGGTAACCATCATTTTGTCAATTCAAATGGGTTTGGTAAAGTTTGGGGTTTGGGTTCAAATTTGGACTTTTGGTTTGGACTTAGGTCTAGGTTGGGTTTCAGTTAATACTTTGGTCAAGTGATTTATCAATTTGATGTATATGATTGTCATGAGAAATTTGGAAAAGGAATTAGGTGATTTTAAATTGATTTGGAGGTTCAATTTAGTGGAATTTGGCTCATGGTAAATTTTGGGGATTTTGGTATAGACTTTGGTTTGAATTGGGCTAGGGTTTGGATTTGGGTCAATTTAAGGTTCAAATTAGTCCAAGATATTACGATAAAGAGTTTTAGATATCAATTGGGCAGACATTCTGGAGTTATGAAGTTCAATTTGGGAGATTTTAAATTTTGGGGCAAAATTAGGGTTTGAATTGGAGTTAAGATTAGGTCCAACTGGGCTTGGATTTTTTCTCAATTGGGATTGAATATGATGAATTACGATATATAATTGAAATTGGGTCAGATTGAAGTAAATTTGGTGGAAATTGCGGGTGAATTGAGGAACTTAGGCATTTAGAGGCAATTTGGGGATTTTGGTCAAAAAGAGTCAATTTGATCAAGTTGGGCTCAATGGAGTGGTTCAAATTGATTTTGGGGACATGAGAAGTGATTTTGGGAATTTTTGAAATTTTTGGGGTATGAGGGGCATTTTGGGGTTTTGAAGTTTAATTTGGGAGATTTTGAATTTTGGGGCAAAATTGGGGTTCTGAGATTGGCATTGGAGTTGGGGTTGAGATTAGGTTCAATTGGGCTTGGATTTAGTCTCAATTGGGATTGAATATGATGAATTTTGATATAGAATTGGAATTGAGTGAGATTGAAGTCAATTTGGTAGAAATTGGGGGCGAATTGGGGAACTTAGGCATTTAGGCGCAATTTGGGGATTTTAGTCAAAAGGGGATTTGGTCAAATTGGGCTTAATACAGTGGTTCAGATTGACTTTGGGGACATTTGAAGTGATTTTTGAGATTTTGGAAATTTTGGAATTTTTGGGGTTTGAGGGGCATTTTGGTAATTTTGGCATTTTTGGGGGAAATTTTTGGGGATTTTAGAAATTTAGGATATTTTCATCAACCTGAGTGATTTGGAATGGTTTTAAATGATTTTTTAAGAGACTTTGAGAATTTGGGTAATTTTGGGAATTTTTGAAAAATTTAGGGTTCCGGGGCAATTTGGTAGTTTTGATAAAGTTTANATGAACTTTTTTCTTTGAAGAAGCATTGAAATGCCATTTATAGCCCACACTACTCCCCCAAAACGCCAACTTTAAAATTTCCTAAAAAGTTCAGTTTTTGGTATCGTAAAATTTAGCTAGCATTTAATTAGAAGATTGTATTGATAATATTTGTACAATACAACCCGATTTATAATATGATCATACTGCTGTACGATCAACTCAAAATTCAAAGATATTTTGTTCCCCTCGAACACGCATCTATTATCTCACAAAATATGTTTGCCATACATAATACCATTTCAAATAATGAAAATATAGCTTTGTGATTGGACATATAGAATTGAGGGCAGAAGGTACACTGATAATACACAACAACAAAGCCTTAATCCCACTAAGTGGGGTCGGCTACATGAATCTTTTTTCTCCATTGTGTCCTATTTAGTGTCGTATTTTCATCTAGTTCTAATAAATTAAGATCGTTTTTTACAATATGCCAAAGAGGTCTATCTCTACCTTTCTTAACATAAGTCGAATCTAAAACATCTACTCTCCTAATCGGAACATCAAATGGTCGACACTTAATGCGACCAAATCATCTAAGACGACTACACCAACCCTATCACGGATATATTCATTTTGCATTTTGTCTCTAAGTGTAAAGCCACTCATCCACCTAATCATTCTCATCTCGGCAACATTTAACTGTGTTATGCTTCTCTTTTTAAAGGCCAACATTCAGCGCCATAGAGCATTATGGTGGAAATAGGAAGAATGGTAGATAGATGAATGGTATTATAGACAATAGTTTTACAAATAGATTTAACACATCTTGATGCACTCAATTGTTTGCTTATAGAATGGGAGTTCATAAAGACAATCTTAAATAATTGGGACAAATGTAGTGATGGGTGTGATAGTGTTTTTTATATAAAAGAAAAGGAGCCATCAGGATTAGGTCATTCATATTAATTATTCATAAACCTCTTGTACTTCGTTAAATTTCACTCATTGCTTGTTTAGAAAATATTTTTTGTAGAAGGATTTTCTGGTTTGGAGATCTAAATTACCGCATCAACTTGCCATATGAAAGAGCACATGAACTGATTTCAGCCAAGAAGTTACCAGAGTTGTTTGCGAAAGATCAAGTGAGTTAAGAATTCATTTTCTGATCTGTTAAAAACTTTCTATTCTAATTTTCTCAATTTTACCTGATATATATAACAATTCTTGTTAATCCCACAAAAGAACACCTCTATTTACTTTTTAATAATTATTTTTATTAATGAACATCTTCATTGCCAGCTAAAGCAGGAGCTTAAAATTGGTGGCACATTTGATGGTTGGAAAGAAGGCATAATAGATTTCCCTCCAACCTACAAATTTGAATACAATTCAGCAAAATATGTCAAAGATGATTCAAAGAGTGGAAGGAGAACTCCTGCATGGTACTACTTACGAGCAACAATATATCAAATTGCATGATGCTTCTCATATTATTCATAGTGGTTTTCATGGACAGATTTGAAACTATTATTTATTCTAAATGCTATAAAAATATTTACTAACAATGCTTGTTTAGGTGTGATCGAATTCTTACATTTGGAAATGGAATGAAACTTTTGAGCTATAAGAGAAGCGAGCTTAAGGTATCAGATCATCGTCCAGTTACTGCAACATTCTTGGTTGAGGTTGAGGTCTTCAGCCACAGGAAGCTTCAAAGAGCTCTGACATTAACAGATGCAGAGGTAGATGAGGGAAGAATCATTGAGGATATAGATGTTGCAGTCGGTATGGGGCGTCTTATGCTTTGATAGGTTAGTTGCTTGTTAAACCATAATATCATTTGAAATTGAAATTTGATCTTAGACATAATATCCTTAAAAAATTCAACATTATTTTAGCTCACTGAATGGACTACTTATTTTCTGCCTTCATCTTTTACTTTAGAAATCCCTCATCTCAGCACAAACACTTCAAAAAGTCTCTCGAATCTATGTTAGGCCCGGCATGCCTTAGGCATGCCCATACACTTTTTCAAAATACATAAATCATATTGTCTATATTTTGGTGAGAAAAAATGGAATGTTTTTGCTAGAAAACACCCCTCCTGATTGGGGCACACTTTAAGGTGTGAATCAATAGTGAGAAAATTTAGGCTAGATATACTAGTGTTCAAACATCTTTCAAATCAAAAGTATGACTATAGGTGAGTTCAAACTATTTCTTAGTTCTACACGAACATAATTTTCAATTATTTGATGTATAACTAAACTTAAAACCACATTAATCTCTCTCTCATATGAAATACATTCACATTCGCCATCACAAATTCAAATGAAAGGTTTTCTTCACCATTGATTATTAAGCACCTAGAACCCTATCATTGACACGGAGGCATCGTAAGAGGTAACCACCCTTAAACCTTATTCAAATAAGCAGAATTTTGCCACAACTGGATTAGTTACCTCATTATAAACAAACTATTTTTTCTGATGCCATTTATTAGAGAGTTAACTAAAATAGGATCAAAGTTACACTAGTTTTGAACCTTAAGTTCTTGCTGGAAAATCCTTAACCTTGAATTGAAAATTGAATTGACAATTTTTTTTATTTGTCTTTTGCTTTTAGGATGCAAACTAACATGACCACTGCTACTTTTGGCCCAAAATTAGTCCCCTTCGATTCATTCTATAGTAAAGCTCACCCATTTGTATACTGTTTTTGTTGTTATTCTGATGATATGAAATAAGATATTTTTAATGAGAAATATTAATTTCTCTATTTTGGGCTTCAGCATTCTGTATGAACATGATAATAATGATAGGGAAAAAATCTACTGTTTGAGGGCTAATACTCCATATGCTGAGATGTCATTGCTAATTTGGTACACTTTATGAGACAATGTGAACCAGTATATTATTTCTATTTATCTTTTTTTTTTTTTGAACTTTTTGCAGGCTAATACTTGATTTTTATTTTAAAGAGAAATGTTACAGGAAACATCATGATCTTTACGTGTTACCTTACCTTTCGTCATCATGCTTTATCCCAATGCTGATGGTTCTTGATGACGTTCAGATAAATTAGGGATGATGCATATGTCAAAATTAAGTCATTTTCTGCAACTCGTTATAGCTACAACACTTGATTGATAGTCTTCTAATTCAGTTGAAATCAGTCGAGGATACTTTAAGTAGCCTGTTATGGTTATGCTGATGATTATGTGGAATTGTGTCAGTGTAGCTCATTTCTAAATGTGGGCATTCAAATGCTTATGAAACAGATATCAACGCTTTATTATTTTTGTCTGCAACCGCTGTAATTTTATAAACGTGTTTTTTGTATCATCATATCATGAAAGGAGTTTTATTTATCAAACCACCATTGTTAGTTTTGAGCACTTTTCCTATGAAACAAGTTTTGCATTTTTTAAGATTTTCTACAAGTTTTTGTTTGCTTCGACCATATAAGATCAAGGAAACTAAAAAAAATATGGCTATTTATTTGAACTTGATTATGACTGTGCAGCCATTTATTTAAATTTTCGTACATTTTTCTAAAAGTCATTGCTTGAGAATAAAGGCTATAAAATTTGAAATGATGCTTTCTAAAGTCATCCATTCCGTTGAAGCCACCAAAGTTGAATTTTGTTTTGCCCCTTCTCATCATATCTTAGTCTCTTACAACCACTTAGTTTTGAAGATTTGTGCTCTGCCTACCGCATTCACATAATCTGTGGTGAGTAAATAACTGGTCTGTTGAGGCCCGTTGGGACCCACATATGTGCTTGTTACCCCTTACTTTAGCCTTTTTTTTTACTTAAGCATTAATGCATGCCACATCTATAATTCTGGCTCTGAGCATTTTTCTCTGCTTTTCTTTCACCCCAAAGTTTGTTAGGAGATACTTGAATATAAAATCATAATGGTGAGGATGGGATAATATTAAATTAAATAATTTAAGAGAAACTTAACCTACATGCGACACAAAATGTGCTGAATTTTATTTTGTTTGAAGGTTCATGCCTCAATGTTAAAGCTAGTGAAGGGGGAAAGAATCTTTTGGAGAGAAAAAAGGGAAAGGAATGCAATTTGTTATTTCTTAAGGATTTAACCAAATGTCCATTTTACATTAACTTTACCTTACATAGGGGTATTTCTAGAATATACAAATGTTATAATTACACTCAGACTTCTAGGGATCTTTGGTTGCTTGGATTTATCATTTACTTCCTCAAACTCATATTTTATATTATCCTTGATCTTATATCTTTTGTTGTAGTTGTATTTGACCTTCTATCCTCTGCAACTCTCATTGGGTCAACATGCATCTGATCGCCTTAAAGGCTCCCCCTTAGGCTACTAACCACTTAGGGCAAGTGGGTTATGGATTTGAGTTACTTTTGGGGCAGTTCGGTGCGGTCTTAGGTGAGATGATAAAGTTATCGAATGTCTTATAGGGGGTGATTTTGTCGTATAGTCACTCGTATCAAGTTGTTTGCACTCAACCATCCTTGCCTAGTAACTTGTACTCAGTCAATTGGTTTCAACTAGTATTTGACTTGTTTGCTTGTTGAATAGGTTGTCTTGACGACTTGGTTGAGTGAAAAGCCTACTATGCGCGTTTAGATTCATGTTGACTTGTCGTTGTTGCTTATGGTCATACATATTTAGCTTCTCGATTCTCTTATCCCTTAGAAAGCTCTGCTGCGAAAAGAACAATAGAATAAATCCATTGAATCATGATATGATTACTATCTCGAATTGTAGATCCTTGGCCCTTATAATAGAATGATGAGATGCCATCAGATTCATTTACAGCTTGTTTTTTTTACCTACCATTTGGCCTTCGGTGTTTTCCTTTTGCAATAGATTTGATTGGTGGATATTATCGAGGTTAACATCAACATATTGGATGTTGAACTCTTGTTCACAAGGCGAAAGAGGCAAGCCAACCTAAAAGAAAGGAAAAATGTGGTGAAGTGAGTGAAGGAGGGTTTAGCTTTTGCCCAATGGGAAACTGTCGGTCATTTTTTTTTTTTCGTGATTCGAAAAAGTGATGATTTTGTAATTTTGAAAATAATTTAAATATGAATATGAAATTTTTGATTTTTAAAAGTAACATTTTAATTTTAAAATAAGTGAGATCAAACAGGTCTCACATTTTAAATAATTTAGATGATTGAATACAATATACAAATAATACACTTATCCCGAAGAATAAATAAATCATTTGTAATAGGTATTCAATCACCTAGACTAAAGAATTTGTGACATTCGTTTTGGTCTGCGAAATATTTTATAAAAATGCCAACAAGTTCCCCTACCTAACATAAAAAATTAGATAAGGTTTATTTTATGTGGGTTCCGGGTTCTCTATAAAGGCAAGCCCCTATAGTTAATTACATCTTAAATGACTGGGGGTCACTTAAGAAAATGCTAGATTAAGATCAGGTGGTTTTGTTTTCAAGATTTCAAAGTTTAGGTTTTCACGATTGGACATGATTAAGATCAGTGGTTTTGCTTTCAAGATTTCAAAGTTTAGGTTTTCACGATTGGACATGGGAAAATCAAATTTGAATAGCTCAAAATAGGAACAGTTATTTAAGGAATCCAAAGAGAAGAGAAGTAAGGGATATCACAGATCTAGGGAAAACCCCGGTGAACTCCCAACTATCCTAATGTTCGGTTTTATGTCTTTGAAGTGATGATTAATTGATATTTCAATCCTGCAAATTATTTATGATTTAGGACTTATGTTTACACAATATCGGACTGTGCAAATAGCCTAAAAAGATAGGAGGATTTACACCGTACCGTATGATAACATCGGAATCTTAAAGCGTTAGGACTTATAATTGTACAACAGAGTTGTGCAAAAAGTCGAAAGAGTGATCCTATGAGTTGTTATTTAAACTAAAGAAGGTAATAGATGATGTGAATGTGTTTATGTGATGTGGAGATGTTTTGCTGCTGCAGATCCACCTTGAAGTTGTTTTTCGTCGTACTGCCCACGATGTTCGCTCCAAACTCTTCGTAGTAGCACTTTCTGGTTTAGTTTTAGTTTTGAAAATACACCTAACCACTAGGCTATCCTAAACTTAGGCATAACGTATCAAAGTAACTAAGCATGCAGTATAACAGAAAAAAACAGTATAGTTTACAGTAAAAAGAAAAGACAGTATAACATGCTGAGAAAATATTATAACAGGCTATGAAAACAATATAACATGCTCTGAGATAAAATGCTGTAATATAAATTAAACCTGTACACCTAGTAGGTTCATTGCTCCTTTAAGTTTAGTTATTATGCGCTGTGTAAAAGATGAAAGTATCACCTGAAAAAAAGATTTAACAGAAACAGGTAAATCATAGGAAAAATACAAACAAATAAAATAAAATACAATATCACACATAAATGACCAAAAATAGGAAATTCATATGTGATATTGGAATGTCCCCAATTGCCAGGAGGATTTGAGTGTAAGACAAACTCAAATCTTGGAGCATTGGGTTTCAGTTTTGGTCAAGTTAAGGTAAGAATTTCATTATTGATCCAATTAAATCAGTCATGAATTGCGATCTAGTGCACTCTCGTGCCTAATGTCCTAGTTATCTCATGAAGGTCAGATGTTTGGCTTCTTAGGATCATTTAAACATTAGGATGATAAACTCTCTCTTAAGGTGTGCTCCTAAAATCTAGGAAGCCTACACTTTAGTTTGGGTCTGAAGTGTTCTAAAGTGTCTAATTTCAATTAAGTGTCTTTCTACTAACCCTCAAACATCTTTAGATTAAGCTTAGCTCACCATCAAGTTCCTAAAACCTAAGGGGTAAACTTATAGTTTTGGCAAAAGGGTTGTGAAGTGTGCCTCAAATCTAATTAGAACAATTGGATTTAAGTTTATTCAAAGCTTAAGGGAACTAAATGCAAGTCTAATGATCTTTCAATCCATGTCCTTAATCTAAGCTCTCATTTTCTTCCAACCCCTAACTATTCTTCTAATTTACAATTTTATCTTTCATATGCAAAAAGGAACGATAGATGGTTCGCTATTTTATTTCCCTTTAGATTTTATCACCTTGAAGATCCAAATCTTATTTTCAATTTTCTTTCCATTTCTCTTTCCCTCATATTTCCCTTAAGACTGTGAATCATTTCTGAATATAATTAAATCGGAAATTCTCATTTTTAACTTGACCGTTAAAAAAAAAAAAAAAAAACAAACGAAAATGAGACTGATCTATTTTTAAAACAAAGTCAAATCAGTGAAGTTTAAAATAAAATCATGAATGTATCGGTCTAAAGACATTTAAAACTTGGTAAAAAAAATGAATCAATCTCAAACAGGGATTTAAAAAATCTCAAAATTTAATTTGAACTTACACAAATAAAGCTTCAAAATGTGACGAGTAAAATTTTAAAAATGTTTCCTAAACATATCACTAGAAAGTGCTCCAAGTACGGCTCACCAAATCAATGAACCGACCTTCACAGCGAAGGTGAAAATTCACTACATTAAGATTTGCGGTCAGGGACAATGAAGAAGAAAAAAAAAACAATCACAAACCAAACATTTTTAATCATAAAAGAACTAAAAGGAAAAAACCCACATCCAGGGGAAATGAAAAGAAAGCTAAATCGGAGCCAAATATAAGAGTTGAAAACATATCATAATTTAAGCTAAATCAAGCCCAATACATGTTAAACAGAGCCTACCAAAGGGAGAAAACAGAGCACATCTTTTCAGCATTTATTGTAAACATAAATATCAACAATAGAAACTTTGATAATTTCATTCCAATAATGGATTCGAACAAAGGGTAGCAAGATAAACAAGATATTCCAGCATGTATTCTATCAAGGGGCAGCAAGAGATGCGATAAATGAGCTCCAAATATAATTTTCCAACTCTTAAAAGTAATTTCTAGCATATATTCCATCAAGGGGCTGCAAGAGAAGCAAGTTGTGAGCCCCAAACATAATTTTCCAACTCTTAAAAGTAATTTTGAACATTTATTCCATCAAGGGGCAGCAAGAGAAACAAGATGTGAGCCCCAAACATAATTTTCCAACTCTTAAAAGTAATTTCCAGCATGTATTTCAACAAGGGGGGCAACAAGAGGAAGTAGAATATATGCTCAAACATGCTTTCTAGGATGTCCGATATAGAAAATTATTATATTTTGTTTCTTATATGTATCATGAGGATTGAGGTGTTAGAAATGTAAACAAATAAGGATTGGGTGACATGTATGGTGTTGGGTATGAAATGTAAAAGAATTCTGTGGTGTGCATGTAAACCTTCCTTATTTCATTTCCATTATACATTTCCCTTTCCCTTTTTGGAGGACCAAAGTATCGCGAACACTTAAAATTTTTTTTGATTTTTACCAATAGAATACCAAAACTTGCATATTTTTATAAATCGGCGACACAAACTATAACCAATTAAAATTTCAAAACACCAAGGTGCCCCCTACCATTGCAAATATTAAATAGAATCCTTTCAGATTTTTTTTTATAAGAGGGAAGCGCCAAGCAACTGAATGTAAGCTGTATAAATAACAAGTTTTCAAGAGCTACGTATGTAAAGCCAAAACAACATTGGGACCCAAAAACCCCAAGCAGTAAACAAAATGCAAAACTCTATCTGCTTAAGGTGCTCCCTTCATGGTAGAAGCAAAGCTAGAGCTACCTAAACGAATTCCTCCAAACACTCTGCAACAACAGTGGCATTCAGTAAGCAAACAAGCTTATAAACATGGCAAGTATGTGAGCAATATTTAACCTAAATCCTTTCAAGCAATAAAAGGATGAGTTCAGAACCTATAAGATTTTAAGTCTTGCTTTCCTTCATTATACCACAACAAAGAAGAGGTCTCAAAATTATTATAAGACAAATGCCGTATATAGATTTGCTTAATTAAGCAAGAAATCAATTCACAACCCAAACTAATCAACCCAGATTTCAGTGGATAAAAGATAATAGTTTCTCCGAATGCTTGAAGAAAGGAGGAAGAGGGTTGCCTTTGCTGCAAACCGAAACAAACAAAAAAAACTTCAAAGAAAAGAAACCAGCGACAAATCCGGCAGAACCTCCCCTTTCCCAAATTTTCGGCCCCTCCTTCAAGCTTTACCCAAGAGAAGGCAAAGCCTTCACAATGCCTCAAATACACACACACAGAATGAAGAAATGAGACACAAAAATGACAGCACCTCCCCCACTCAAAATAAAATTCGGCTAACCTTAAACCCTCCCCCAAAGTGGGGTTTTTATAGCAGAGAGAGGAGCAAAGCAGCCACTTACCAGCCTCCCTGGACAACAAATCAGGTAAAGGGAGAGGATGAGAAAGATTTAAGGCAAGAGGAAATGCAGCCTAGGGCAGAGGAAGAGCCGGCCAGGTGGAACTTCGCAGTTGGAGGGTTGCTCGGTCGAGCAGAGCTCGAGGAGACGAGCCGCATGCTCAATCGGCAGCGGAATGCCGCGTGTGAGGGAAAAGGAAGACAGTTTCAGCGGCCAGGGGTTCGATCGTCAGGCTCGAGTGCAGCCGATCGCGGCAGAGAAGACGCGTGCGGAAGCTAGGGCTCCGCCCGAGCGGCTATCGGTCGAGGCAGAGGAATGTCGCGCGTGGGTAAGGATCAAATACGACTTAGGGTTATAAATCCTGATATTATAAATAATAAATATATAAAATATTAATGTTTCTTAAAAATAAAAAATTTGATCCGTACTTTTTTTTGTGCGTCGCAACACAACAAAATAGATGCTCCTTTTAGATAATTTTGACGCTCCGGACGCACTGGCACGATCCATTTCGCCGTCGGAGGTCATTTTGACAAAGTTATTGATTTGTGTGTCAATTTTATTGTGTCAAAATGATGACAATATGGGTGTCCTTTTATACAAAAATTGGTATCCCGGACGCGTTGGCGCAGTCTAATTTGTCGTCTGAGGTCATTCGGAGAAGTTCGCATTTTCACCCGTCTTTTAGGCTTAATTGAAGTCCGATTTCATGCAATTTTGTGAATTTTGTGCATTTGGTGTGTGTATGTGATGAAAAATTCGTGACGATGTTTTTCTAAGGCTTGAAGTCCTATTAGAAACTTTTCCATTGAGTCTTCACAGAATATCCCATAACCGCTCGTTCATAAGATGATGGTCTTGTGCCAAAAATGCTAGACATCAAAGGAAAATAAGAAGTGGCTAGAATTTCTAAATGGGTGGGTCATAATTCTTGTTTTCTAAGACGATTAATAGGAACTCCTAGAGCTAAATCCTAGGATCCTAAAAAAAGAAATGACCTAAAAAATGAGGTCAACAGAAACATCCCGGCTGACTTATGTGGGAAGGCTTGTTATAGAATTAGATTTGTCGGGGATAACTTTTCTGAGGATCCCCTTTCTTGGATAGAAGGTGTGTTTCAACATGTTTATGAGGGGTTGCCCATTGAGTGAGAAAAAAGTAGGAAAATAATAAACATTTGTTCCTTTATTACATTTTTTCTATAATTTATGCATGATTGTGTATTTTATGTTCATGCTTGCCCTAAAATAAAATCAGAAGAATTTGATGGAGCTAATTGGAGCACTACAACATCATGTATTAGCATTGTGGCGCCAAGGCTAAAGTCTTAAGGGAATTTTTCTTAAGAGCTAAATGCCTAGGCTTCAGGTGACCATCACTGTCGTGCTTAATGTCAATGCCACGATAGCAGGCCAAACCACTCCAAGCCATGTGGATTAGACAGGTCCAGCGATGCTACCCACACAACCCCGCATCGCTATTGACGACCAACTTTAAGGATCAAAAGACAAAGAAGACGAACTTGAAATGCTAGGAACCCATAGCGACATTGCCACCATCCCAACCCCAAATCTGAGTGCCACAACACTAAGCCAACACAGTGAAACCACAAATGTATAGCAGTGGTGCGATCACCTCGATAGGACAATTGTTGAAGAAAAAATTCAAATTCGTGGAGTGGGGAGCATTTTTGAATAAGAAATATATATAATGAGATTAGTTGAGTGTGGAGGCTAGAGTATGTATTACATAGGTCTTTTTCATAGCATGAATGCCTAGAGTGAGTCCTAAAGTGTGAGAAAATCATTATAAGAGGGCATGAGTGAGAGTTTGTTCTGTGATTAGTGAAGTTGTGACACTTCTTTAATCTTATAGTTTTGCACTACTCTACACTTTTCTTTTTAGAATTCACTTCAGTGTTACTAAGTAATGTCTCTTAGAGTCTTTACTCAAAGATTTTGCTATATGTCCCAATCAAACTTCAATATTTCTTATAGCCGCTCCTTGACTTTGTAATTGATTACCCATGTGTAAAACAACTTCTAAATATATCTTTTTCTCCTTAAATTATGATAGAAGTGAATTGAGCCATGTAAGTTGGTCTCGGATTAGAGATTATTTTCTTGCAATTGCCTAAAGAATTTGCTTGGTTATTCTCCATGGCTAATTTTTAATATTTTGATTGTTATTCCCATTAAAAATCAGGTGATTACTTTATCCTGGGTTATAAGTATTGGAATAGGGGTTGGATCTATTGTTTATAGTATTAAGTAACTTTGCAGGCACGACACTTGAATGTACTAATTATCCATAAACATTCTCTTTGAGTACTTTTGATCCTAGTGAAAAATCTAAGTCTTAATTTTCTTATTTCTTAGATATTGCGCCTACTTTTACCGTTAAAATTGACAACACATCTTATTTATGAATATTGGCTATTTTCATAAATTAACTCTCTTAGAAGGTCATTAAAAATTACTGTAGACCTTCTAAAGGGCTTTGACATCTATCACCTTTTATTGCATCATCTATGATAGACCTCAATGATCCCACCAGGTCATTGTAGAATGTTTGATTTTTTAACCAATCAAATAGGGGACATGGTGTCGACATTTTCTAAGAAACTCCTCGAACCTCTTCCAGGCCTCATAAATTGACTCACTATCCATATGGGTGAAAGTGTTAATGTCATTCATATGCTTGACAATTTTAAAAGGTGGAAAGTATTTTGCTTGAAATCTCTTGGCCAAATCATTCCAAGTGATAATAGATTCTGCTGTTAATGCGTTAAAGCCACATCTTAGCCTTATATTCAAGGGAAAATGGAAACAACCTAAATATTGCAGCATCACTTGAGACACCATTATGCCTAGAAGTATGAACAACTCCAAGAAACTAGTTAAGTGTAAATTTGAGTCTTTAGTGAGTGAATCTCTAAATTGATTGGTTTGAATCATTTGCATTATAACAGTTTTCAGTTTAAAAATGTTGGTTTTTATGATATGGTTATGAAACTATGGTAAATTCTTCTAGTGAAGGGTCGACAAAGTCTCTAAATGGTATAGGTTGAACATTCTCTTTTTGGTGCTTTGCCCCTTTTCCTATGGACTTTTAAGTTTTTATGTGTTTTCTAATTTTTTATTGTTTATTTTCTATTTGAGGGTCAGATGATGCTAGATTAACATATTCAGTCCTATGTATACACACATAGAACCAAATAGTGATTCTAAACTAACAAATAACACAAATTCCTCAAATCGCAAATTGAATAAATATACTTGCATAAACAAAAAGAAAACACCAATAACAATATTTTGGGAGTTTTTAATACTATAAATAACAATATAGGTAATTTAAAACATATAACAAAATACAAACACAATGCCACTATAGATTGCAAACCTAAACTTACTTAAAATTCTTTTAAATTGAAAAATTAAAGTCTTTCCCTAACAACAGTGCCAAAATTTGATCTTCTCTACAATGACATGTATGTTAGTCACGTAAGCATACATGTTGATCAAGTATTTTACAGATTATAAGTTTGTGTATCGATTCCACAAAGAATTAGTTAATTTTTAAAAAGGTGATTTTCTAGTTTGGTAATCCTAAGTTGAGTTTAAAGTCTCAAAAGTTTGTGAAGTTTTAAAAGTTTCTAAATCATAATTTCAAAATAAAAATAGATTAAAGAGTTTTTTAAGAGTTTTGAGATTTTCCCTTGAATTGGTTCAATGAAAAACAAATTCTTCAAAACATTTTTCTATTGTAATTGTCAAATGGGGATATTAATTCTTAGTCATTTCTAATATATAACAAGCATTGGAATCTCATGTTTTAGTTAGGTTTTCTTAACCCTTCAAGTAATTCCCAAGCATCCATGTTCCCACTAAGTTTGCAAAAATCTATTGTAAATATTCTTCTTCAAATATATTCCCATGTTTTAACCTAATTGTACCTATAGTTTTTTTCAGATAGTCCTAGATTACAACTATTTTTAACTATTCAAATTATCAGTTTGAATGTAAATTAAATTTAAAAGGTTAATACAAGAACATCATAAATTAAAAGTTCCACAAATTAATGTATTGATTTTTTCTATGTTTCGAAGAATACCAATCCAAGGTAGAGAGGAAATTTACGGATTATGCTTGATTTGAAAATGAAAACATCACCTGTATTCATAAAATCAAAACTTTTGCACAAAGAAAGATAGAACCCGATAAGATGTGAATCCTTTTTCTCAAGAGAGGCACACAACTAGTAATTCCCTCCTTGTTTGATTTCAAGCACTACTTCCTTGCTTTTACAATCATACATTAAAATCTCTCCTCTCTCTCTCTCTCACACACACACACACACACACACACACAAAGTAAAGATAGCCTGGAATACTAGAGAAATAACATGCATTCCCAAATCCTTCGAGTATCATGAATTTATGTCATTGGATTGTTAGAATGACCTTTGGACTATGCAAACTGTCTAAATTTGGTGTTGGTTGCCTAGTTTCTAGGTTGAGGCGCTATGATGCTTGAAGTAGGCCCTATATTTTCTTCCTCTTTGTATGTTGGCACAAAGGGTCTTCAACTTCAAACACATAGGCTTTATGATGGGGCATCATGGTGCTTAGACTAGGTCCCTACTTTCTTTCTCTATATTTGGCGAATTTTTGAGCTGGTTTAGGTGCCTTGTTTTCAGGAATGGGCGCCATGGTTTCGAGCTGAGACTTGTCTTATATTTTACTTCTTATGCTATCCCATACTGACTTGCTACCTGTATATTGTCTATACAAACACTTGTTCCATGAAAGAGCATAAAAATAACAAAATAGTAGAGAAAACCTAGGAAAAACCACGTCACACTTTCTACACATCAGGCTTTTTCAAGAGTCTGCATGATGCTCGAAATAGGTGCTGGATTTTTGCATCCTCTTTTTTGTAGGTTTTGAACCCAAGGATGTTCAATTGTAGGTGTTGACCATCTTTAGTAAGTTCTGTTCTTGATTTGATCAAACATACCCTTTCTAAATAAACTATAAACACCTTGCAAGATTTGAATGTACTTCAATTTTTTCATCTGCTTCCATATTCGCAAGATAATGTTCTAACACTATACATCCTAAATTGTTGGGATGTTGAACAAAGGGTATTCAGGATGGGCAAAAAGGAATTTCGTCAAATTAAGGTGAAATCATTCATTGGGAAATAATAATGTATTTGTTTTTCTACTCACGATTAGTATGATGTTCGTACCAATTTTTTTAGTCAAAGCGGGTTATGATTTAACTTTTACACTGTTTTGGTTTTACATGCGTACTTTTGTAGTTACTCTTGCTACGCCTGAGACCATACCTCACATGCTGAGGTGACAAAAAAATGTGAGCTCTAGCTCATCCTTGATACATCAAACTCTTAAGCAGCTCAACCCTTTATAGGTTTTTCTCTCATTAGATAATTTTTTTCTTCATTTACGATTCATTTTTGGATTTAAAATACAAATGTTTTTATTTGGTGCAAATCCTTTCATTCCATATGACATCACTTTGCAACTAAGGTGTACAGGCGTCAACAATGGCTTTGAAGAAATTATTCAATTACTAAGAACTCAAGAGAAAAAACTTTGTGAATTTCAAGAATCAATTAACGGTTGTCCGATTTACATAATATAGTAATAGAGCTCAAGAGTGAAGTTATTAAATTGAAAAATAGAATAATAACATTGGAGGTGAATTTAATGAAAAAAGAAGCATATCAATCCTCCCTTAGTTGTATAATACGGAGGGTTATGACCAGAAAAAATAGAAGGAAAAGAAAATTGAGTTCCCCTTATATTGCATTTGAGTTGAAGAGGAGGAAAACTAAATTTGCAGATGTTCAACCAGATGTTCAAATATCAACTGACACTAATTCTCCAGCTGTTAGGGAAGATATATTACTTGCAGATATTGAACAATCAGAACAACAAACAATAAAAGATGTGAAATCTCAGACGTATGTGTATATTACAATCACTGATGATGGGGGAGATCTCTAAGAGAATATGATAGATATTATTTTTGCAGATGATTATGCGACAAAGCTATTTTATGAAAAAATAACTCTTGATATTGTGTTCCATGACATTTAAGTTGACATTAGAGTTGATTAGTTTTTGGTTATGTAGCCTCATCTGACTGAGATAGCCGTAGATTTTCTCGGGAGAACATAAATTCCATTTGAAATGCAAAAAGTAATTGATTGGTGTTGTAGGAGATACAGTGACAAGTCAGTATATATTCACATTTCTCTGTTATGTCAGACAATACTCTTATATTTGAATTTAACGTAAGTTTTGTATTATTTTTGTAAGAATATTATTATGATTAATGTGGAGCATGTAGTAGTTAGTCGTTTTGGTTTTGATGATATTCTGACAAATGATTAGTTTGCAAACGAACACGTTGATACTTTTGCACTTATAATAGAGGAGGAGATTAAATCACTAGCATTGTACAGACAGCTCCTATATCTATCACCACTACATTTGATAATTATTCAAGTTGAATTATATCTTGTAAAGTTAAGATAACATTTATTTGTATACTTCTTCTACTATGACATTTGTGTCATTTTATGCAACTATATAAAGAGAAAGATAACTTAATGCTCGTAGAACACATCACAAAAGAAAATGTCATAAAAGCTCAAATTATGTTAATTCTTATACTGAATAAATAATATTGGACTTTGCTGGTGGCGGATATCAAAAATAAAAAGTGAAGATTATATGACTCTATACCCAATAAGATACACAAGACAATCACCCATACTGTTGTAAGTATATTCAACAGAAGCTCAGTGATTCGTTATTTCGTTCATATTTTCTAGCATTGATGACATTTTAATTTCGACCTGAATCTTTACAGATCAAATTATTTTCTAAAGATGCTGGGAAAGCTTTTCGACGCAATTCATCAAAATGGCTAGTTGTTATGGTTAGAGGCACACCTAAACAAACTAGCAATGTCGAATGCGATTTGTTTGTTTGCAAGTATATTGAAACATTAGTAAGTATCGAGAAAGTTGAGTGGAATGGTAAATTTGGCTAACAGGAAGAAATGACAAAATTTAGAGCTGAATTCGTTTATGAAGTCTGCTCCGTAACTGATTTTAAACTGATCAGTAGATATTGTGTTAGCTTTAAATGGAATTTGTTTTTATATTAATCATTGGTTATACGGGTGAAATGTGTAAATATTTTTATTATAAATATTTTTAAGAAGAGCAAGGCAAATCCAAACATTTTCATTTTTTGATTCATGATTCTCTTAACAATAAATGAATGCTTAATTTATAAGATTGTAATACACAAATTCTTGTACAGAACTACAAAATTGAAGAATTTGTGAGGAATTATATTTCACAAATGGAATCCATCATCAGACTGGTATATGTTTGTGTGGGTTGTGGTGCACTACAGGGTGTATACAATTCCTGCTTTGTTGGAGTAATCATGAGTAAATGTTTAAAAAAATATAACAATAAAAAAAATTTAATGATGTTCAGTTTTTGTTATATCTTTTGGGCGCATCCTCGCCAGACCCATCAAATTGCATTATTTATTGATTGATTTTTTTTATTCGATTTTTTCTTTGAGTGTAGTGCTCTCTCACATAATATGTCATCAACATCGAGGGGTAATTTTTCTAGTGATTTCAACATATATTGCTCAGCTTCTTCATCTTCTTGTGCTTTGGTACTAATTTGATTTGAAAATTTTTGAACGTGTGTGAAATATGAGGTCACTTGAATAACCATTCCTCGCTTGTGCCTATTTGAGATATCTATATCCATAGGCGTTATAGAATCCTCTTTTAGTATGAACAGACTATCACAATAGAAGGTATTTATCGAGTATCTTTGTTATATTTTCCAAACTATGAACCTCCTCATTTTAAATTTTTTGCAAGTGTAGCTAATTTCGGAATTATACTTCTCAAATTAAAAAATCCAAGGGTTGTTTGTCCCTCAGAGATTTCTACAGCATAATCACACAATCCATATAATAACTCTTCCTCGAACATTGAATACAACTTCCTTGAAAAAAATGAAGTTGTCTGCCTCAACACTGGACTGCTTTTATCAACTAGAGCAATTATAGATTGAGCACATTTGAAATCCTTGTCCTTCTCATTTTATCTCCATGCTTTCATGACATTTTTAAGTCCCACAAAACAATCGGTAATAGGGCTTGATCTTGGAGATTTATGAAAAATATTATTTGTGGACACACTTCTTTGTGTTAATAAGATTCTCATTCCAAATATTTCTTTATTAAAAGCTGCTGACCAGTTATATCTAATGTTGTACAAATCATCTAGTCAAACATTGTCTTGTAGATTTCTTTTCTCAATCATGACAGCCCAAATTTGTTCAAACTGCTCTTCAGAGTCGCATTTGCTCATGCATTTGTAGAAAAAATCGTTGAATGCTATATTACCCACACCACAATGAACTTTTGAAGGAATTTTTTTATAGGTATGTCACTGACATAATTTATGCCGTGTATATGGCAGAATTTTCTATAGCTTTTTTCATTGCTTTATTCTAATCAGTAAAGATTTTTATTGGATATTTATCTTTCATTATTCAAATATATGTTTTCAATAGCTAGTTGAACAAATCAATCGTCTGATCTGACAAAAAACCAACTCCAAAGAAAATATTTTTTCAATGATGGTTCTCACTAATAAAAGAACCACAAAATAAATTATATTTATTTAGTCTATAACTTATATAAAAAAATTTATATCCCCAAAACAGTCATAACCAAGCCTGAACGTGTTATCACTTCAAAAAAAGTTCATCAACCTACCTTACTCATAAATGTGGAAGTCCCACGCAAACATACTATCTTTGAATTGTCTCTTCATGAACAATTGTAATAGAGAATTAGTGTAACCATTTTCAATTCTAGCTCTTCTCTCTTTTTGAATAAAATTGATTGTATTTCTCTTCGTACATTCAAGTTTTGCTACTCCCCCAAATTTTGTAATAAGAAAGTTAAATGCTTTTGTAGCTCTAATCTCTTATTCTGTTATCGATCTGAGCATATCTGCATTGATTTCGCTTATCTTCTGCTGAAATGCAGAAGTTGCTTATAATCAGGCTTCAATAAGGAGTGATTGACTTTTTATAAATTTTCTAATTATTCAGTTGCCTTGAACATCAACTTCATATCGAATCATTGTTGGACAACCAATTCTTGTGCCCACCTTTTTGAACTTCACCATGTTGATGAACTTCATCTCTTTCTTGAAACCAAATTTATCACATAAAAAGTAATTTGACTTAATTTTTCTCAAATTTGGCCAAAAATTACCGCGGTCCTTTTGAATAGTAAATCTATTATGTTGTGCATAAGGACAATATAGTTCATATGCTTCTTTTTCATTGCATACAATGGTGCCAAAAAATCTAGCTACAATTAGATTAATACCAACATCAGTCTCCCAAAACTGCACAGTTATAAAATAGTTTAAACATAACAAAAACTTCATAAAAATACGCAAAAACAAATTTATCACAATACAAAAAAAAATCACCGCAATAATATCATAATATAAAAAAATATTTCTCAGAATATAACCACAATATTATCACATTAACACCACAAAACCACTACAATATGAACAAAATACAACCTTAACCACGTGTCAATACAACCACAATACCACTCCAATAACACCATAGACTACTACAATACCAACAAAATAATAGAACAATGACAACACAAAATAACCTTAATACAACTACTAAATCATTACAATACCTCCATGATCCAACCACAAAACAACCATATCTGAATAAAATACAAGCTCAATCCCACCTCAATACAACCATAATACTAGTCTAATAACACTACGAACTACTACAATACCATCTTAATAATGAGACAATACTACCAAAATAA
This sequence comes from Phalaenopsis hybrid cultivar, assembly GCA_002079205.1. Taxonomy (NCBI): domain Eukaryota; kingdom Viridiplantae; phylum Streptophyta; class Magnoliopsida; order Asparagales; family Orchidaceae; genus Phalaenopsis; species Phalaenopsis hybrid cultivar. Next base: position 151,598 of record JXCR01110310.1, on the reverse strand, counting down.
GATCATAATACTACCTCAAAATCACCACAACACTAAAAAAAATAACAATAAAATAAATACCACCAAAAAAACATCACCACCATCAAACTTTATAATAACACCACAAAATCATCACAAAAAAAATACCAGAAAAGTAGTATAATACCATTGATTCGAAGTACAAAAGAAATCAAGCAAACATAAATTAATGCCAACATTTCAAACACAAATAAATTCTTCTCCATTTCAAATTTCTCATCATTATTTTTAGATTTCATTATCAATATTTCTCCTTTGACATGCTGTTCACAAATGACATCACAAGACTTACATGGAGAGAGAAACTGCAAATGCTTCTAGTCCGGCGACCGACAATGCGAGGGATTTCAAATGAACCAAACTCTAGCTACCAAAATCACATGTGAAAAATGCTTTGCGAAACCCTACCCGACGGCGATAGAAGAAAAATGAGTTTGAAGAGACGTGCAAGATTTTGTTTTCGAAGCATTGGGGTGGTTTGGACCGAGTCATGCGCCAATTTATACACCTTTTTTTGTTTTTTTTCAGTGAGTCCGCCACTTACATGTCGCCAAATATCATTAGAGTCCGGACGCAGCTATGTTTTCATAGGAGCTTTATTGCATTTTAGCTATGCATCCATACTCGTGATGCAATATTTTTTCTTAGGGGCTTTATCGTATTTTATTTTTATGGCCTTTGTTTTATTTCTATCAGGTGCTTTCTCATTTTGTTCAGCCAATTTCAGAACTTTTTAGGCTGCGGTTTTCTTTCTTTATTGATGTTTTTGACTGGGGCGTATGTTGTTTCTCTTTTTAGTTGCCTTGCAATTTTTTTAGATTTCGTCTTTTCTCTCGAGTGCTGGTTGTGTATGCCTCTAAGCTCTTATGTAGTGCTTACGTTTCTGTGGCCTTCTCTGAGCTTTGGTTGCTGGATTACTGTTTGCCTCATCCATGCTCTTCATGTGCTGCCAAATTGCGCTTTATTTGCGGTGTAACTTATTGTATTTTTGGGACACTTATTTGTCATTCGTTATTTTGGCTTGGAGAGAGTTATCCCAAGAATCCCTTAAGTTTCTCCATTTCTTTTCATCCTTGTACCTCTGGTAATGTTTCTTGTGCTTTCTATGGTCTTTATTTGTGTCGGTCGTTTATGTTGGTGCTAGTGTTTGGTCGTTGCGCTGGTTCTTATTGTGGACGGTTTGATCCCCCTTCTTCCCGGCTTTTGCCTCATTCTCTGCTCCTTTCGTCTTCGCTAGGATTTTTGGTTATGCTCTTGATTCAATGGCTGTTTTATTTTCTCTATTTTTGTCTTAGTAACGTTCTCTTTAAGCTTGTCTATAGGATATCTTTTTTACCTTGTTTCAGGTTGGCATGGGCTTGTTGGTAAGTTCTACAAACCACAAAAATTTAACTTCATTAAAGATAATTTTTCAAAATTATAAAATTGACTATATAATTGTTGCACCCATCTACATATTTTGGCTGAACCCAAATCCAGCATGTGAGAAATTCCTAGTTTGGTAGAGATAGTCGGGTATGGATTACATATTTTCTTTTTTCTAAGCTATTAAGACTTTAAGTTTAATTGGACGTGGAGATAGTTGACCTAACTCGACTAAAGATTCCTTGTCAACAATCCATATGTTGCATTGTCCAAAAATCCAAGTAGCCCTAAAATCACGAGAGTGAAATGTCGAATTTCTTATGACTCTATCTAGATAGAATTAATAGAAGCAAGGCTTACATATGCCTATGAAATTACAAGGAGGCCTTTATAATGAAAGAGAAAGAATGATTCGACTATAGAGTCGAACCATCACATAAATGACTTATACCCCTATTTGGGTCGGGAGAGCCTCTGACACTATTTATTCTAGACAACACCGAAGCGCATATATACATGCTTGGTCAGTTAGTTCGGAAGAGCGAGATTACTCTTCTTCAGGACATGCAAATATGATGCAATTATCTAGAGAGTTCTTAATATGGAAGCCATATTACATGAATTAGGAGACTCATACAATGTAAAGTTATTCTAAATCCGGCTCGAAGGCCATGCAGAAAATGTATAAAAGGAAATAAAATGCTCATTTTAAAATGATATAATTTAAATCCTAAATTTTAATTGAGATAAATCTTTTATTATTAGTATTTTGCAAGAGTTCGTCCCCAAAAATATGATTTAAGGAAAAATAAGTACTGATAAGGTGAGGATCTTGTTAGAAACAATTAATAAAAATATGTAGGCATTTTGTCAAACCATGAAACCTCACTTTTCGTACACAATAGATGAATGTTTAAAGAAGCTTGACAACATTCCAAATATTTCTAATGAAATTATATTTGTCGTTCATGAAGCCTTAATGGATAACAATTCCAACAAAATTTTTCTCATGATATGGGATGACCCGTTGCTACATCATTGGATTGAATTTATACTCGGTTCTCATGCTTATTCGTATATATATCCATCTTGGTTGTGATAGATTTCATATTATTTTGGCTTTAATTGTACTTTTGTAGATTTAATATTTCAGCCATTCTTTTTTTCTTATTTATTTATTTATTGCATATTGATTGTGTCAAAATATTTTATTATAATGTGATTTCAGCCATGTCAAAATTTTTGAGTGAGTTTTTCAGAAAAGATTTCATATACAACTTACTGTGCTATAACAGAGTTGATACCATCTATTATAGAGAAAAATAGTTCTTTGGATGGTAATTAGTAAATTCGGAGGCCAATGTTTGATAGGTTTTGCTCAGGCCATAAGTATGTTACATATGCTTTAGCAGGTCATCTAACAAGATCATAATATTATTTTAGACTCCCACAAAAAACTTTTATATAATTGATGAACTTATTAATTACCTCGAGGATTACTATGTGACAAAAAATATAGATGTTGCAAAGCAATTAGGAATTTTTCTTAGAGGAGTAGCACATGCTCATAGCTACAAACATCTTTGTGATTTTTTTCAACTTTTTTTAGTAGAAGTTAGTGGGTATTTTAATGTTTCCCTTTAAGTGGTTAGATCACTATCAAATGAGTTCATTAAGTTGTCATCGGATGAAGTGAATTTTGATGCTTTTATTCATAGAAATGCACAATCTTTTTCAATATTTTAAAAATACAATCAAAGTAATTAACATAGCTCATGTTCCTACAGTGATGAATGGAGAGACACAAAACATGTATCGTGATGGTAAGAGATTTATGTCACGAAATGTGATGATTGCCATATATTTTGATTGATAAATTTTATATTTTACTGTTAGTTGGGAAAGACCTACCGCTGATATGAGAGTATTGTGTTGGTTAGTAGAAGAAGTTAGACTTTAAGGTACCCGAAAATAAATTTTATTTGGTTCACTGACCATGCAAATACTGATAAGTTCTTAGCACCATTTAGAGGATATCGTTATCATTTAAGTGATTATTATCATGCAAATATAACTCAGTACATACTTAACAATACAAAATTTATGTATTCTTTTTCATGCACAACTTCATAACGTTGTTGAAAGAACATTTGAGATTTGGAAGGAAAAATTATAAACTCTTAATCACATGTGAAAGTTTTTAGTTAAAGTACAAGCACCCATATTATTGACTTGTTCAATTTTTGCATAATTTTGTTAGATGTTATCACAAAAATGATTTATATTTTAATATGTCTCAAACCAAGATGCAACATGATAGTCAGATATATGGGATTTCCGTTAACGACGAAGACCCAAACATGCATGATGTAATGGTGAGAGACTTAGTATACGTGATGTGATTGCAACTAATTTATGAGAAGCTGCGTGTATGGTCTTGTATTTCTTATTTTGATTATCTTCGATCTAAAAGAGTGCATTCATTTAATTTTTTTTTTTCAATAATTACGGGCAAAGAATCACAGGCATCAATCAAGTTGACTAATTGCCTCATATCAGTTAAAAAACGAACTTATATCAATTTATGCATTATCTATTTATTGATATCTTTAAGGTATGACACTTCTTCATGTTCCTTTTTATTATTCAATTTCTACTTTTGTCATTGCTATTGATGGATATTAGGCATCAGATGCGATTTATTTAAATAAATAAGTTGTTTTGTAATTGCCATCATGATGATTTTATTTTAACTTTGTGTTTGAAGAAGAAATCATTATATTTCTTGGAGAATTCATTTTTTTTTTTTATATAGCTTGACATATAGATTAATATGTTTATTGAGTTGCAGGGAGAAAACATCACATGACATCTAATCTTTGATTTTTTCGACAAACTTTTGTTTTTGAAAAACTTGAGTTTTATTTCTCTCTAAGTAGCAAGAGATTGTTGAATTATGATCAGCTTTTCATTGGGGCTCACATCATTTACCTGCATAGGTGTATCATCATGTCCAACTAAAGGCTAAAAATTAATACTCTTGAGCAAATCAATCTGTTTGGTATGTATTTAAATGCTCCAATAACTATAGTCCAAGGGCTCAGGAAGCCTAAAGAAATCAATAAAGATTATGCCTCTTTCTATAAGAGTTTGACCAAGTTATGTTGAAGGGCTGTAATCATTTATGTTTCATGAAATAGTTACAAATTTAGATTATTCATGATTTTCCACCATATATATTAAATTTCATTATTTTGCAGAAATGGAAAACAACATGGGCTCTATTGTAGAGGGTATGGGACCAAGGAAGTCATGGAAGCCTTGCAAGTGGGTGCAGATGTCTGCAGGTGTCACTATATTTGATTCTCTTCTTTGGTAGAAGATGATGGATTCCTGATTACATGGTTTATTCAACCAAAAAATTTTGCTAATCTATTTTTTTGGCACTCTTCTCTTTTTTTCCTTTTGTTGTGAAATAACCTCATTTTTATTACATGGCTTATTCAAGTAGACAACTACCTTACACATAATAAAAATTTTAAGCAGATAATCAAACTCATATAATGCCATAACTTATGTTAATCATAAAAAAAAGGCTCATTTACATGTCATCAAATTCATATGTTTTTCCATATCTAACACCTTGACATAACTTTTTACACTTGTACCACAAATCTTTAATGTCACATAAAAAATAACACCCATTTTAACTTTTAAAAATTGAAATACATTCTTTATAATATTTGAGTGGTATGTACATAAATTTTCCTAAAAAAAATTCAGCAATTGATCTAGAGTATTCAAATTAACGGAATACCACGAATCAACCCACCATCCCTTATTTCTCCCAAATTAAATCTTATTTGTGGTGCTGAGACACCATTGCATCACATCATATGTTATTGCCCTAATGTTCATGTTGTAACAAAAAAATCCCCACAGGCTTACTTTTTTACCATTCAGTTTGAACTTAGATTGGAGGAAAGCTTCGAGTCTTATAAACTCCTGGTATCAACTCTAAAATATAGGTAAATTCAAGTACATTTTTTGATGCCTAGTGAACCTAGAAAGAGAAGTTGAAAAAATCTAAAGTTTGGTCTGTATAAAGTGGATGCTTGACTGCTCTTTTTTTCTCCTTTCTTTTATGGTGTATAGCAACCCCTAATCACACTGGTCTTCAATTTATTATTTTTAGGTTTTTTTTGTTTGCTTGTTTTTTATTTGTGTGGTTACTTTATCATGGACACTTACAAAGCATGCTTTATCCTAGGTTTATTCACTTGATTGTACTTGGCTTGGAAATTATTGGTCTACATAGGCTCTTTAATGTAAATTTTCTACCTCAACTTAACAAAGTAAATTAAAAACTTAAAATAAAATCAATAAAAGCCCTTAGTAAATAATCAATAAAATCAAATAGAAATCCTAAAAAAAGTCATATGATAATGCATTGTAAATTTTATTCTTTCTCTTAGGCACATTACTCATTACACAAAAGGGGCTATCTTACCAATGAGAATAGCCACTTTTTCTAAGAACTCTACTTAAGTTCTAATTTTCCATCAAACTATAAATTCATTGCATAGAAACAGTTGACCTTCCAAACGAACCAAATAAATAAAATTAACAGCTCTCACATTAGTTTCTAAGATAGATTATTCCTTTACCCATCTTTTATAATTAAGTATGCAAATTAATTTATTTCACATTTTATCGGTTTGCATGGTCAATTAGTGAGGGCTTCATGGGTTTTGAAATCTAGGTTATTGAATTTTGATGATTTTATTACTATATGGATAATTTTGTAATTTTGAATTTACAAGCCTACCTTATAATCCTTAGTTCTTCAACAATAAATCTCAATCAATTTCATCTTTCTATTTGTGATGGTAAGGTAACTAATTATGAAATCCCTAATGATTGATTTATGAAATTTAAAATAAAGAAAGGTATATATATGCAAATACTTAAAATTACAGATTTACTAATGTTTTCAAATTTTGTGTTTAGGTTGATGTTTATCTTATTCCTTAATTAAATTAATCAATTAATGAAGATTTCATAAAATTTTAGTATATTATTGAATTTAATAAGTTTATTATGATATGGTAATTTTGTAATTTTAAATTTATAAATATACCCTCTCAACCTAAATTTTCAATTATTGATGACAATCATTCTCATGCCAATTTTAGTTATCATTATTCATTTTCACAAATGCTTTGATTATAATTTTCTCAAAAAATTTTATTTAAAATTTTAATTATTTTTATTTTATTATATGTTTATTGATTTCTACGATTTCTTTAGTTTATCACTAAGAAAATGATAAAGGTTTTCTTTAATTGAAATTAAATTTTTGTATAATTTTTTTTATAAGTTATTTATTTTTATTTATTATTATAACATTTATTTATATTTTAAAATTTTTTATTTAATTAAATAAAATATATTAATGTTCACTGCTAAATTTTTATTCCAGTTTCTTCTCTTCATTTAACAAATTCTAGAACAATTTTCTTTCATTCTTTAGAATTTTATTTGATTTTTTATGATTTTTAGAAGTGAAAATTATTTTTATGAATTTTTGTCTATAATTTTTAGGGAATTCCACCTCAACTACCCCCATCAACAGCACTTGGCATTCCATAATTAGCTACTTGGACTTGCGATGGGATTCTATTGGTTGGTTAATATTTGGAAATGATTGGCTACATATTGTGGTATGTGTAATCGAACGAATGAATCAAGGCCATGAATTTCTGAAGCATGAAAATAGATTACACCTGTTCATCGTCCCCATGGGAAAAGCTATCCGAAGCCATTAAAAAGAAGTTGCATGATATAAAAGACCATATTCACAGAAAAATATATGAATGCAGAGGTCATCAGAGCTTTTGGATTTAATCAGCTGGCTATCTGGTCAACACAAACAGTCCTCTAAGATCAACAACCAACTTCTCTAACTCTGCACAATTTCGATTGAGGGTGAGTTAGATTAATTGAGTGTTGGCTAGGGAAAATATTTGCGTACGGTTGACGGACGCAGGAGTTGCGTACGTAATAGGTTACACGGGGTTATGCGGGGGTTACGAGAGAGTTATAACACACTTGTAACTCTCGTGTAACCCTGTTGTAACCTTGTAACCCCTGTAACCTACCAATGGATGAAATAGAAGCGCGGGTTACAAGTGAGTTACATGGAAGTTACAAGGAAGTTATAACACGCTTGTAATCCCCTTGAAACCCCCGCGTAACCCCCGTGTAACCTGTTACGTACACAATTTTGCGTCCGTCAACCGTACACAAATATTTTCCGTTGGCTAGAGTGGGAAATTCAATGGGGAATCAATTGGAAGTGTTTTGCAGGCTTATTTAAGCTTTTCTAAAGCTCAGATGAGTAATATGAGTGAGGGATTAAGGGGATTAGGTGTGTCCTAGTTTGTACTATGGTAAATATAGTGGAATGAGCTATTTAAATCGGGCAGGCTTCTAGGAATTTGGAGTGAAATGAAGGAGCTTGGAAAGGCCTTAAAGAAATCGACGGGNTTGGAGTGAAATGAAGGAGCTTGGAAAGGCCTTAGAGAAATCGACGGTCAAATGGAGTTATGGAATTTTAAAATTCAAAATTTTAGCAAGCTCAAAATGGGAGAGGTAAGGAGGGGTATTTATAGGTTCTCTATGTTAGTTGGAGGCTGGGAAAATCTCGGTGCAAAGGGTTAATACTAATTATTGGTGCTTAGGTGACATGCCAAGTTTGCAGTGAGCTGGCAAGGAATGGAGAGAGGTTGCCATAAGATGAATATGTTTGAAGTAGTTAGTCATGGATGGTTGCTCGAGTAGGGTCCAATAATGGGTTGCAGGATTAGGCATTGATGTGTTGAGTTGGAGATAGGATTTGAATTAAATTTATACTTGAATTTTAGTTGAATATGTTTGATAGGGGATATGAGTAGCTTATTTGAAGTGAATTGGTGCTTAACTTTGTTGATCACCAATATGTGAAGAAGATATTTAATTTAATATATATTATATAATTTTGAAAAGTAATATTTTAATTTTTGAAAATACGAGATCAAACTGATCCCAAATAAACAATATTTTAAATATGCGGCCATAACACCGTAAGTGATACATCTATCCCGAGGAATAAATATATTACTAACTAGTGCGACTCGATTAAATAAGCTAAAGAATTTATGACATCCGTTTTAGTTTGCAAAACCATTTATGTTGACTGTCAAATTCCCCTATATAATATAAAAGATTAGATAGGATTTATACTAGGTTGGGTTCTTAAAGTTTTCTATTAAGACAAGCCCTATAGTTAATTACATCTTAAATGGCCGATGTCACCTAAGAAAACTTTCAATTTAGATTAGAGAATATTGTCTTCAAGAATTTTAAAGGATAGTACTTTTCAAAGATCGTACCACAAAGTGTTAAATGGGAAAGACTCAAATTTGTAACATTTTTATGGAATCTAAAGGGAGAAAACTAGGGTTTGTCATAGATCTTAAAAAGAATTTTAGTGACTTCCCAAGCTATCCTATAGTTTGGCTTCAATTTGAGACGGAAATTATCAAGTGTTTCATCCTGCTAATTATTATTATTTAGGGTTTATATTTGCATGATACAATCATACAAATAACTTAGAAGATAGAAGGATTTATGTTGTAACGAACGACAATCTCTGAATCTTAAAATGAGTTAGGGTTTAATTTGCACAACATGACTGTGCAAAAGACTTAAAGATAAAGTGAGGATTTATGTTGCAATAGGCAAACAAACTTGAATTGCTATGACTTATTGTTTAACTCTATAGAAGAGATTGCTGTTGTAGAGCCACTTATTATTGTAGAATGCTGCCCTCATAGTTATCTCCAAGATCCTCGTCGAAGTAGTACTCCTAAAGTCTAACGTTCAAAGGTTTAAATGACAAGTTTATTTAATCAAAAGGGGGGGTTTTAAAGTTGATTTGAGCAACACAGGTTATGATCCCACAGTTCCCTCATTATGGTACCACTATTTTCTTTTGAATTTACTTAGCTTAAATGAGTTGTTAAGCTCATTTAAACTAGAAAGATCTCATTTGCAACCGTGGGTTACCTTATTAAAGGGACTCCCTTAAATTCAATAGGACATTTTATGTTTAACAGTATTTCAAAGGATTTATGGTTACTTTTGAAAGTGTTTAATTTAATTTTGAAAATTATTTGAATTTCTAGTTTTGAAAAGTTTTCATTTTATTAACCAAGCATGCTGGTATGTTGAAGTGGTAGCAAATTACAGTAAATGAAATGACAGAAAATAAATAAAACTGTAAAGGTGTATTTGTCATCTTCTTGCTGCTCCCATTGAAATGTTAGAACTTCCAATATATATATATATATTTACGAAAAATTTAAATAAATGCAAGAACAAGAAACAAAAAGACCAATTGAAGGTGTATCTACCAAACCCTAAGCCATAACTTGGTGGGTCCTTAAAGGTTTTAATGGATGGTTTTCTGGAACAAAGTATAATAATTCCAATTATCCTTTAAATTATCTAAAAGTTAATAAAAGTGTTCAGGGAACAATCCCTAATAACTTTTAGAATCCCTTAAAACGTTTCGAGTTTATTTGAACTTATTATATTGTTCAATTAATCATCCCAAACTTTAAATTTAGTTTTAATGAATTAATACACCTTATGCTCAGTGAACCTTAATATTTTAATTATCCTAAGAGTGGGGTAATCAGACAGTAACTTAATGTTCTACTTAAAAGTTAAGTGAGTGAATGCCCCGAGGAACAAACTCAAAATCTTTAAGGATTTCTTAAAGCAAGGACTGTAGTGCTTTCAAAATGTTCATAAGTAGTTATGTTAACTTTTCTAAACCTCATTAAAAAATCTTGGATTAAGCCTAGTTTACTACTAAGCCTTTAAGAATTTAATGGCTAAATTTTTAATTATCAAAATGTCAATTTAAGTGAGGAATATTCTTATTAAAGGGTCATGCTATCATCTAATCACAAATAAGGGGCTTCAAATGAGTGAATTATTATCTTGCTAACCCAAGCCCACTACCTTAGGATTATTCAATTGAATTAGCCTCTGAGTCATAACAATTAATAAAATTACAATTCTACCCTTATCATGAAAAGGTGACAAATTGGTTTTTATCTCTTAACCCATTATATTTCAAACAACCAAAAGAGTTCACTATGATCAAAATTACCCATTTTCTTTTTGGTTAGTCCTAAATTTTAATTAAGGCATCAAAATCCAAAATTATCATTTTGCCCCTGCTGCCCTCCACTTCATAACTTATCAAATATAACTCAAATGACTGGTACCCCACTCATATGTCAATTAAAATATCAGAGGAGAAAATGTGATTTTTCCAATTTTGTAATTAATTTAAATAATTATTTTAACACAAAAACTGTGATTTTCAATGATAATTTATTTAATTAATCAAAGTAAAGTTTTGTCCATGAAAAAATTATTGGAGCTTCACGTAGGTTAGGAGATCACTTGGACAAAATTTCAAAATTTTTCAAGATATATTTTATTTAATAAATATATTTATTGATTTTAGTGATTAATTTAAAAAAATATATGTTTTAATTTCAAAAATCACATTTTAAATTTTTCTTAAATCTCTTTAAGTCCAGAGAATTTAGAGAAACAAACTTTTAATTTTTATGACTCTTATTTTATTTATTATGATTATTTTAATGGGAAATTAAGAAATATACTTTTTTGGCATTTAAAAATGCTTAACTAATGTAGAAAAAATTAGAAAAAATAGTTTGAAGGTTCTCAAGTGATCAGGGAATAATTGGGAACAATTTGGTGCATTTTCATATTTTTAAAAATTTTGATTATTTTTAATTATTTTAAATTCAAAATATAGCTAAAAAATGAACTATTTATTTTAAAATAATTTTTAATTTTCCTAAGTGCCCCTAATCACAAGGAACTCAGAAAATCACTTTTCATAATTTTCCTAATTATAGTTAATTTGTTATAATTATTTTCATGAAAAAAATACCATTTTACTTTGAAAATAGACTTTCGTGCTCAAACTAATTCAATTAAATTTCAAATTTTTATAGTGAGTTAAAATGATTATTATTTACAGTGTGGAATGATTTTTGTTAATCGTTTAATATTATTTTATTCATTTTAATTTTAGTGAGTTTTTAGGGTTTAATTAACTATAGTAATTTACATAAACATTTAAACTTGATTTATATTTTTTCTAGAGTCCTCTGACCACAGGGAACCTACCAAAATAATTCCCATATTTTTTTTATTTAAATTTTAATCTATAAAATTATTTTAAGAAAAAATGGACAACTAGGCTCGAAAATTAGGGTATCAATGCTAGAGATGCTCTCCGACTTTATAAAAATCAGACAACACTCCCACTAACATGAGAGACCAACCCCTAAAGTTTCAAGCCTTGGTGATTATTATTAACTTAATTTGAATTAAAATAGTTAAGAGGTTTAATTAATTAAAAATTAGAGACACATCAATAAATTTTTATTTTTATTCCACACTTTCTCCGCTGTTTATTGAGCAAGAGGGTATTTTTTTATTTTTACAATTTTGATACACCAATTTATGGATTTTCTAAGTTTTGGCATTAAAATAAATAAAAAATCTGTTAATTTCTTACTTATCCGAGTTAGCCACCAGTGCAACATTAGACTCTCCGAAGCTCCGCTTGTCACTCTGCTATTTGACCCTCGCCACCTCAATCAATGTCACATCAGCCCTCCCTTTATGCACCATTCCATCATTCGACTACATCTCGACCATCCACCAAATAAATGCGGAAACGGGCGACATCCGTTCATTATCCCCAAGTGACCTAACCCGAGAACCGTCCAACTTAAAACCCTGAGATCTTGCTCGATACTTAATGATCATATGGGGTTTGTTCCTACACCTTCATCTGGTTCGGACGAGCCTATCTATACGACCACATGCTCATGAAATTAAAATTTTATTCAAAAAAGCCCAAACAGAGCACGATTTGGGGCAAAATGAGCTATACATTTGTTTGAGAGGAGATGCCTCAATCAGATGCTTGGAGAAGCTTCAGTGGAGTCCGATGAACCTCATGTAGGTGTTGGATTCCTTTGGTGAATGCTCTAAGTGAGACTTCCTCCTACAAGTAGGGAGGTCTTGTTCTATGAGTGGGTTAGAGTGTTCTGAAAATGGGGCTTCTAGTGGAGTTCTTCTCCTTTTGGTATGGGGATGGTGAGGAGCAAGATAATTTGAGATTTTGTGGGGAAGATGGTTGGAATGAGCTTAGAAGGTCTTGGAGAAGATCTGGAAGCAATTTGACAGAGTTTCCCTTAAGTTTTGTGCACTCTCCTCTCTTGGCCATGAAGAAGGTGATTTAAATAGAGGAGCTCAGGGCTTTAAAAAGGCTGGCCAGCGGGTGCAAAAGGCGGCTTAGGTGGAGGGAAGAGAGGCTACAATGTCAAATAAGAGTGAACCAAGTCAGTTTGTCTTAAATTTTGGGGTTTGTCCATGGGGACCTCTTGATTTTTGTGTTTTTCGATGACTAGGTCGGCCGAAAAGGATAGTGAAGGAGGCTAGAGTGAACAGGGGAGCCAGAGGAAGCTTAATGATGATTTGCACTGAGGTTTGTTGTTTGGTGGCAAGGATATCTTGGGTTTAGTCATTTTAGGAAGGAAGTCCCCTAAATTGGGGGACCCTTAGTCCATGGATCATGTAGAGTGGGCTAGGTGGATCTAGCTCAGCTCATAAGGTCCAAATAGTGGTTGTGGTAAGCATCATTTTGTCAATTCGAATGGGTTTGGTCAAGTTTGGGGTTTGGGTTCAAATTTGGACTTTTGGTTTGGACTTGGGTCTAGGTTGATTTTAGTTAAGACTTTGGTCAAGTGATTGATCAATTTGATTTATATGATTGTCATGAGAAATTTGGAAAAGGAATTAGGTGATTTTAAATTGATTTGGAGGTTCAATTTAGTGGAATTTGGCTCATCATAAATTTTGGGGATTTTGGGATAGACTTTAGTTTGAATTGGGCTAGGGTTTGGATTTGGGTCAATTGAAGGTTTAAATTAGTCCAAGATATTGTGCTGAAGAGTTTTAGATATCAATTCGGTGGACATTCTGGAGTTATGAAGTTCAATTTGGGAGATTTTAAATTTTGGGGCAAAATTGGGGTTGGAGTTGGGGTTGAGATTAGGTTCAATTGGGCTTAGATTTGGTCTCAATTGACATTGAATATGATGAATTTTGATATAGAATTGAAATTGGGTGAAATTGAAGCCAATTTGGTGGAAATTGGGGATGAATTGGGGAACTCAGGCGTTTAGGCGCAATTTGGGGATTTTGGTCAAAAGGTGTCAATTTGGTGAAATTGGACTCAATAGAGTGGTTCAAATTGATTTTGGGGACATTTGAAGTGATTTTGAGATTTTGGGAATTTTGGAATTTTTGGGGTACGAGGGGCATTTTGGTAATTTTGGCATTTTTGGGATTTTGGAAATTTTGGATATTTTCATCAACTTGAGTGATTTGGAATAGTTTTAAATTATTTTTGAAAAGACTTTGAGAATTTGGGTAATTTTGGGATTTTTTGAAAAATTTAGGGTTTAGGGGCAATTTGGTAGTTTTGATAAAGTTTGGGGGCAAAAGGCTAAATTAGGTATTTGGGTAGGATTGGGGTTCCATAAGATGGTAATCATAAAATCACCCATTTTTGAGCCATGAGACCAAGGGAACTCCCATTATAAGTCCTCCATGTGCTGGTCTTAGCCAAAACCTAGCCTAAAATGGTTTAGGGGACCATCCACATGAGTTTCCAATAGAGTGAGGGATCAAGCTAGGCATGTTTGGTTAAGGGTTAAGGTTGTGAGTGTAGATGCAAGTATGTGTATGCAATATTGATCGAGACCACGCCACCCAGGGCTAACCCTAAGGCCAAACAGTCCTATTGGGACTTCTCTTGAGCTCTCCCATATTGGCTCCACCTACTAAGTGCTAGAGGTTAGAAGCAACATATGAAACTTAAAAATGAGCAAAAAAGAGTTCTATAATTTCTAATGGTGAGGGTTCCTTTACTAGTCTTCTAGGAATAGTCAACCGGAAAGTTCTATGGCTATATCTTAGGCTTCTAAAGAAAAAACTAGACCTCAACAAAAAGTGCGTTAACAAATGGACCCTCAATACGTGTGGCGTGCTGGGCAAACATACCGCACGTATTGACATTGACCGAAGAGATCAACAAACCAACATGACTGCCTAAGCCAACATGCTCTTAGTAGAGAAAAGAGAAAATGAAACAGGCTTTCGCTGGGAGTAGACGGAGACTCCCATTGGGGATCAGAGGGCAAGTTTCCGGAGACAACCATCTATGACATCGACGATCGTGACAAATATTTGTTTATATTTTTAAACAAAAGATTTTTATTTTAGTTAAAAATTAATTTGATTTCAATTTTAAAAAAACTTCGAGAATTAAGGATGTGTAAAGAGATTGTGTCGAAACGAAAAGCAAAGGGACTCACATTCAACCTGAAAGACCCATCGAGGAAAAAAGGTGCTACATTGAGAAGGAAAGCACAATGACTCTCATCCAACCCAAGAGGTAGTGAACTGGAATTAATATTTAGGTACTGATGCCCGAATAGGAATTGAAATTTAGGTACCAACCCCAAAATAATAATCAGAAGCCTTACTCCATTTAAGGGGGTCTCACACCGATCTCGGGAATTTAAATTTGTTAATTTAGAAAGAAAAACTCCGGGACTCACATACAACTAAGAGGTAGCATAAGGGATTCTGAATTTAGGTACTGATCCCAGGATGGAAACTGTAATTTAGGTACCAACGCCAGAATAAAAATCAAAAGCCTTACTTCATTTAAGGGGGACTCACACCAATCTAGGAAATTTGAATTTGCTACATTGGGGAGGAAAGCTCAGTGACTCACATCCAACCCAAAAGGTAGCAAAAAGGAATCAAAATTTAGCTATTGACCCCGGGATGAGAATTGGAATTTAGGTATCAACACTTGAAAGATGAGAATCAAAAGCCTTAACCCATTTAAGGGGGTCTCACACTGATCTTGAAAAGATGAGAATAGGATGCCTTAATCCATTTAAGGGGGTCTCACACCTATGCAAAGAAATGGGAATTGGAATTTAGGTACCAGGCCCGCAAAGATGTGAATCAGAAGCCTTAATTAATTTTAAGGGGGTCTCACACCGATCTCAAAAGGATGAGAAAAAAGGTGCCTTTACTCATTTAAAGGGGTCTCACAAATATCTCAAGAGATGGTAAATGGAACTTAGCCACGAACACCGGAAATATGAGAATCATAAGCCTTAACTCATTTAAGGGTGTCTCACAACGATCTCGAAAAGATGAGAATAGGATGAAGATGGTTTCACACCTATCTCAAGAGAGGGGAACTGGAATTTATGTACCAACCCTAGAAAGATGAGAATCAGAAAGCCTTAACCCATTTAAGGGGGTCTCACACCGATCTTGAAAGGATGAGAATAGGATGCCTTAATCCATTTAGTATTTCAAAGGATTTATGGTTACCTTTGAAAGTGTTTAATTTAATTTTAAAAATTATTTGAATTTTTAGTTTTGAAAAGTTTTCATTTTATTAACCAAGCATGCATGGTATGTTGAAGTTGTAGCAAATTACAGTAAATGAAATGACAGAAAATAAATAAAACTGTAAAGGTGTATCTGTCATCTTCTCACTGCTCCCATTGAAATGTTAGAACTTCCAAAATATATATAATTTTACGGAAAATTTTAATAAATGCAAGAATAGAAAACAAAAAGTCCAATTGAAGGAGTATAACACTAAGCCATAACTTGGTGGGTCCTTAAAGGTTTTAACGGATGGTTTTCTGGAACAAAGTATAATAATTCCAATTATCCTTTAAAATATCCAAAAGTTAATGAAAGTGTTCAGAGAACAATCCCTAACAACTTTTAGAATCCTTTGAAACATTTTGAGTTTATTTGAACTTATTATATTGTTCAATTAATCATCCCAAACTTTAAATTTAGTTTCAATGAATTAATACACCTTATGCTCAGTGAACCTTAATATTTTAATTATCCTAAGAGTGGGGTAATCACACATTCACTTAATGTTCTACTTAAAAACTTATGTGAGTGAATGCCCCGAGGAACAAACTCAAAATCTTTAAGGATTTCTTAAAGTAAAGATTGTAGTGTTTTCAAAATGTTCATAAGTAGTTATGTTACCTTTTCTAAACCTCATTAAAAAATCATGGATTAAGCCTAGTTTATTACTAAGCCCTTAAGAATTTTATGGGTAAATTTGCAATTATCAAAATGTCAATTTAAGTGAGTTATATTCTTATTAAAGGATCATGCTGTCATCTAATCACAAATAAGGGGCTTCAAATGAGTGAATTATTATCTTGCTAACTTAAGCCCACTACCTTAGGATCTTTCAATTGAATTAACCTCCGAGTCATAACAATAAATAAAATTACAATTCTACCGTTATCATGAAGAGGTGACAAATTGGTTTTTATCTCTTAACCCATTATATTTCAAACATCCACAAGAGTTCCTTATGATCAAAATTGCCCATTTTCTCTTTGGTTAGTCCTAAATTTTAATTAAGGCATCAAAATCCAAAATTATCATTTTGCCTCTGCTGCCCTCCACTTCATAACTCATCAAATATAACTCAAATGACTGGTACCTCACTCATGGGTCAATTAAAATATCAGAGGAGAAAATGTGATATTTTCAAATTTTGTAATTAATTTAAATAATTATTTTAACTCACAAAATGTGATTTTTAATGATAATTTATTTAATTAATCAAAGTAAAGTTCTTGTCCATGAGAAAATTATTAGAGGTTCACGTAGGTCAGAGGATCACTTAGACAAAATTTTATAATTTTTCAAGATATATTTTAATTACTAAATATATTTATTGATTTTAGTGATTAATTAAATAAAAAAATATATTTTAATTTCAAAAAACACTTTTTAATTTTTTTTTAAAATCTCTTTAAGTCCAGAGAATTTAGAGAAACAAGCTTTTCATTTTTATGACACTTATTTTATTTATTATGATTATTTTAATGGGAAATTAAGAAATATGTTTTTTTGGCATTTAAAAATACTTAACGAAAGCAGAAAAATTAAGAAAAATATTTTGAAGGTTCCCAAGTGATCAGAGAACAATTGAGAATAATTTGGTGCATTTTCATTTTTTTGAAATTTTTGATTATTTTTTAATTATTTTAAATTCAAAATATAGCTTAAAAATGAACTATTTATTTTAAAATAATTTTTAATTTTTTTAAGTGCCCTTAATCACAAGGAACTCAGAAAAGCACTTTTAATAATTTTCCTAGTTATAGTTAATTTGTTATAATTATTTTAATGCAAAAATACCATTTTACTTAGAAAATAGACTTTAGTGCTCAAACTAATTCAATTAAATTTCAAATTTTTACAATGAGTTAAAATGATTATTATTTACAGTTTGGAATAATTTTTGTTAATTTTTTAATATTATTTTTTTCATTTTAATTTTAGTGATTTTTAGGGTTTAATTTACTATAGTAATTTACATAAACATTTAAACTTTATTTATATTTTTTTCTAGAGTCCTCTGACCATAGATAACCTACCAAAACAAGTCCCATAGTTTTTTGATTTAAATTTTAATTTATAAAATTATTTTAAGCAAAAATAGACAACTACGCTTGAAAATTAGAGTATCAAAGTTAGAGATGCTCTTTGAATTTGGAAAAAACAGACAACACCCCTATTAACATAAGGAACCAACCTCTAAAGTTTTAAGCCTTGGTGATTATTATTAACTTAATTAGAATTAAAATAGTCAAGAGATTTAATTAATTAAAAATTAAAGACACATCAATTAATTTTTTTTTCTACACTTTCTCCACTGTTTATTGAGCAAGAGGGTGATTTTTTTTATTTTTACAATTTTGCTACACCAATTATGGATTTTCTAAGTTCTAGGATTAAAATAAATAAAAAATCTTTTAATTTCTTGCTTATCCGAGTCAGCCGCCAGTGCACATTAGACTCTCCGAAGCTCCGCGTGTCGCTCCGCCATTTGAACCCGTCGTCTGAATCTGCTGCACATCAACCCTCCCTTTATGCACCGTTCCATCATTCGACTACATCTCGACCATCTGCCAAATAAACGCCAAAACAGATGACATTTGTTCATCATCCCTAAGTGACCTAACCCGAGAACCGTCCAACTTAAAACTCTAAGATCTCGCTCGATACTTAATGAAATCACATGAGGTTTGTTCCTACACCTTCATATGGTCCAGGCGAGCCTATCTATACAACCACATGCTCATGAAATTAAACTTTTCTTCAAAAAAGCCCAAACCGAGCACGATTTGAGGGAAATTGAGCTATACATTTGTTTGAGAGGGGATGCCTCAATCAGATGCTTAGAGAAGCTTGAGTGGAGTCCGAAGAACCTCATGGAGGTGTTGGAGTCCTCTGGTGAATGCTCTAAGTGAAACTTCCTCCTACAAGTGGGGAGGTCTTGGTCTATGAGTGGGTTAGAGTGCTTTGAAAATGGGGCTTCCAGTGGATTTGTTCTCCTTTTGGTCTGAGGATGGTGAGGAGCAAGTTAGTTTGAGATTTTGTGGGGAAGATGGTTGGAATGAGCTTAGAAGGTCTTAGAGAAGATATGGAGCAATTTGTTAGAGTTCCCCCTAAGTTTTGTGCACTCTCTTCTCTTGGCCATGAAGGGGTTGAATTAAATAGAGGAGCTCAGGGCTTCAAAAAGGCTGGCTAGTAGGTGCAAAAGGCAGCTTAGGTGGAGGGAATAGAGGCTCCAATGTCCAATAAGAGTGAGCCAAGTCAGAGAGTTTTAAATTTTGGGTTTTGACCATGGGGAACTCATGGTTTTGGTGTTTTTCGATGACTAGGTCAGCCGACAAGGACAGAGGAGGTGGTTAGGGTGATCAGGGGAGCTAGAGGAAGCTTAATGATGATTTGCACTGAGGTTTATTGTTTGGTGGAAAAGATATTTTGGGTTTAGTCATTTTAGGAAGGAAATCCCCTAATTTGGGGGACTCTTAGTCTATGTATTATGTAGAGTGGGCTAGGTGGATCTAGCTCAGCTCATAAGGTCCAAATAGAGGTTGTGGTAACCATCATTTTGTCAATTCGAATGGGTTTGGTCAAGTTTGGGGTTTGGATTCAAATTTGGACTTTTGGTTTGGACTTGGGTATGGGTTGGATTTCAGCTAAGACTTTGGTCAAGTGATTGATCAATTTGATGTGTATGATTGTCATGAGAAATTTGTAAAAGGAATTGGTAGATTTTAAATAGATTTGGAAGTTCAGTTTAGTGGAATTTGGCTCATGGTAAATTTTGGGGATTTTGGGCTAGACTTTAGTTTGAATTGGGCTAGGGTTTGGATTTGGGTCAATTTAAGTTTTAAATTAGTCCAAGATATTGTGATGAAGAGTTTTATATATCAATTGGGTGGACATTCTGGAGTTATGAAGTTCAATTTGGGAGATTTTGAATTTTGGGGCAAAATTATGGTTCTGAGATTGGGGTTAGAATTTGGGTTGATATTGGGTTCAATTGGGCTTAGATTTGGTCTCAATTGAGATTTAATATGATGAATTTTGATATAGAATTGAAATTGGGTGAGATTGAAGTCAATTTGGTGGAAATTGGGGGTGAATTGGGGAGCTTAGGCATTTAGGGGCAATTTGGGGATTTTGGTCAAAAGGGGCCAATTTGGTCAAATTACGCTCAATAGAGTGGTTCAAATTGGTTTTGGAGACATTTAAAATGATTTTTTTAATTTTGGGAGTTTTTTGAATTTTCGGGGTATGAGGGGCATTTTGGTATTTTTGGCATTTTTGGGGACTTTTTTGGGGATTTTGAAAATTTGGGGTATTTTCATCAACCTAAGTGATTTGAAATGGTTTTAAATGATTTTTTAAGAGACTTTGAGAATTTGGATAATTTTGGGAATTTTTGAAAATTTAGGGTTCAGGGGCAATTTGGTAGTTTTGATAAAGTTTGGGGCCAAAAGGCTAAATTGGGTATTTGGGTAGGATTGGGGTTGAATAAGATGGTAATCATAAAATTACCCATTTTTTAGCCTTGGGACCAAGGGAAATCCCATTATAAATCCTCCATGTGTTGGTCTTAGCCAAACCCTAACCTAAAATGGTTTAGGGGACCATCCACATGAGTTTCCAATTGAGTGAGGGATCATGCTAGGCATGTTTGGTTAATGGTTGAGGTTGTGAGTGCAGATCCAAATATGTGTATGCAATACTGACCGAGACCACACAGCCCAGGGCTAACCCTAAGGCCAAACAGTCCTATGTGGACTCCTCTTGAGCTCTCTCATATTGGCTCCACCTACTAAGTGCTAGAGGTTAGAAACAACATATGAAATTTCAAGATGAGCAAAGAAGAGTTCTAGAATTTTTAATGGTGAGGGTTCCTTTACTAGTCTTCTAGGAATAGTCAACTAGAAAGTTCTATGGCTAGATCTTAGGCTTCTAAAGAAAAAAACTAGACCTCAACCAAAAGTGAGGTCAACAAATGGACCCTCAATACGTGTGGCATGCTGGGCAAACACGCCGCACCTATTGAAGTTGACCGAAGAGATCAACAAAACAACACGACTGCCTAAGCCAGTATGATCTGAGTAGAGAGGAGAGAAAATGAAACAGGCTTCCGCTGGGGAGTAGACGGAGACTCCCATTAGGGATCGGAGGGCAAGTTTCTGGAGACAACCATCCAGGACATCGACGATCATGATGAAGATTCGTTTCAATTTTTAAACAAAATATTTTAATTTTAGTTGAAAATTAATTTGATTTCAATTTTAAATAACTTTGGGAGTTAAGGATGTGTGAAGAGATTGGGTCGAAATGAAAAGCAAAGGGACTCGCATTCAACTTGAATGACCCATCGAGGAAAAGAGATACTACATTAAGAAGGAAAGCACAGGGACTCACTTCCAACCCAAGAGGTAGTGAAAGGGAATCATAATTTAGGTACTGACCATAGAATAGGAATTAAAATTTAGGTACCAGCCCCAGAATGAGAATCAGAAGCCTTACTCCATTTAAGGGGGTCTCACACCGATCTCAGGAATTTAAATTTGCTACATTGGGAAGAAAAACTTTGAGACTCACATCCAACCAAGAGGTAGCACAAGAGATTCTGAATTTAGGTATTGATCCCAGGATGGGAACTGGAATTTAGGTACCAACCCCGAAATGAAAATCGGAAGCCTCACTCCATTTAAGGGGGTATCACACTGACTCGAAAATTTGAATTTTCTACATTGGGAAGGAAAGCTAAGGGACACACTTCCAGCCCAAAAGGTAGCGAAAGGGAATCATAATTTAACTACTGACCCTGGGATGGGAATTATAATTTGGGTAATAACACTGGAAAGATGAGAATCAGAAGCCTTAACCCATTTAAGGGGGTCTCACACTGATCTTAAAAAGATGAGAATAGGATGCCTTAATTCATTTAAGGGGGTCTCACACTTATCTCAAGAGATGGGAATTGGAATTTAGGCACAAACCGTGAAAAGATGAGAATCAGAAGCCTTAACCCATTTAAGGGGGTCTCACACCGATCTCGAAAGGATAAGAAAAAGGTCCTTTACCCATTTAAGGGGGTCTCACAAATATCTCAAGAGATGGTAATTGGAAATTAGACACGAACACTGGAAAGATGATAATCATAAGCCTTCACTCATTTAAGGGTGTCTCACACAAATCTTGAAAGAATGAGAATATGATGCATTAACCCATTTAAGAGTGTCTCACACCTATCTCAAGAGATGGGAATTGAAATTTAGATACCAACCTTGGAAAGATGAGAATCAGAAGCCTTAACCCATTTAAGGGGGTCTCACACCGATCTTGAAAGGATGAGAAGAGGATGCCTTAATCCATCTAGGGGGGTCTCACACCTATCTCAAGAGATGAGAATTGAAATTTAGGTACCAACCCCAAAAAGATTAGAATCAAAAGCCTCAACCCATTTAAGGTGGTCTCACACCGATCTTGAAAGGATGAGAATAGGACGCCTTAATTTATTTAAGGGGCTCTCAAACCTATCTAAAGATATGGGAATTGGAATTTAGTTACCAACACCGAAAAGATGAGAATCAGAAGCTTTAACCCATTTAAGGGGGTCACACCCATCTCGAAAGGATAAGAGTAGAATGTCTTAATCCATTTAAGGGGATCTCACACCTATTTAAATAGATGGGAATTGGAATTTAGGTACCAACCCCATAAAGATGAAAATCAGAAGCCTTAACCCATTAAAGGGGGTCCCATACCTTCTTGAAAGGATGAGAAAAAGATGCCTTAACCCATTTAAGGGTGTATCACACTTATCTCAAGAGATGAGAATTCAAATATAGGTACTAATCCCAAAAAGATGAGAATCAGAAGCCTTAAACCATTTAAGGGGAACTCACACCAATCTCGAAAGGATGAGAATAAGATGCATTAATTCATTTAAGGGGGTCTCACACCTATCTCAAGAGATGGGAATTAAAATTTGGGTGCGAACCCTAGAAAAATGTGAATCGGAAGCCTTAACCCATTTAACGGGGTCTCACACCGATCTCGAACGGATGAGAATATGATGTCTTAACCCATTTAAGGGGGTCTCACACATATCTCAAGAGATGGGAATTGGAAATTAGGTACAACCCCCAAAAAAATGAGAATTAGAAGCCTTACACCATTCAAGGGGGTCTCACACCGATCTGTAAAGGATGATAAAAGGATTCCTTAATCCATTTAGGGGATTCTCACACCTATCTCATGAGATGAGAATTGGAATTTAGGTACCAACCTCATAAAGATGAGAATCATAATCCTTAAAACATTAAGGGGGTCTCATACCGATCTCAAAACGAATGAGAATAAAATTCCTTAATCCATTTAAGGGGGTCTCACATCTATCTTAAGAGATGAGAATTGGAATTTAGGTACCAACCACAGAAAGGTAAGAATCGGGAGCCTTAACCTATTTAAGGGTGTCTCACACCAGTCTCAAAAGGATGAGAATGGGAAGTCATAGTCCATTTAAGGGGTACTCACACTTATCTAAAGAGATGGGAATCAGAATTTAGGTACCAACCTTGGAAAGAAGAGAATCAGTAGCCTTAACCCATTTAAGATGGTCTCACACCGATCTCAAAAGGATGAGAATAGGATGCCTTAACCCATTTAAGGGGGTCTCACACCTATCTCATGAGATGGGAATTGGAATTTAGGTACCAACCCCAGAAATATGAGAATCATAAGCCTTAACCCATTTAAGGAGGTACCACACCGATCTCAAAATGATGAGAATAGGATGCCTTAACCCATTTAAGGAGGTCTCAAAGCTATCTCAAGAGATGAGAATCAGAATTTAGGTACTGATCCCAAGAGAATTATGAGTGCGAAGAATCCGTGGAAAGAGTGCGAAAATTTTGTGGAATCATGTCTAGCTTTTAATGATTTTGAACTTCACAATCCTCTTCTTAAAGTTAAAAACTTTTCACATTTCTTCACTTTATAAATTTATACTAGCTTTAAATATTTTTCATAAAGTTTTATTCTTTTTTTCTTACATGAATCCCTATGATTTTTAATACTTCAAAAATACAAATTCCTTTACTTACAATAGAAAAACATAGTCTTATTATATTCTACCAAATATCTTAATCTCTAAAATTAACCTTTATTATTAAAAAATTTTAATTGAGTTTACTATATATTTAAAAGCACAAATATTGTTATCTAAAGCTATCCTCTAATACTAAAGGTCATGTTAAATTTTAAAATATTTTGAAAACATAACTAATTGAAGACAAATAAAATTAAGTTTTTTTTCCTTAAAAATGATTTTTTCTTTCCCCCCCAAACTTAAAATTTTAAAATATTTTGCATGAAAAACTTAAAAAAATAAAGGGTGAAAGGAACATAAAGAAAAGACTTACATGTTGAAGGTTCTGATTTTGAAATTTAACTCTGAAATATTGTAGGTGCTAATATGAAAAGCTGCAAGACTTAAAACATTAAATACACATAATACATATAAAAATTTACTGAGAAAGAGTTAACTACAAATTCATCCAACAAAGTACTAAAATCTTACAACAATATTAAAATGGTTCCCAATGTAAAAACAGTCTCACAAATTTATAGTTCACAATTTAACATAACATTTAAAATAAAGTATCACAGTCTAAAAATAAACAGTCTCAACAATAAGGTACAACCAAATATAAATTAAACAAAAATCTAACTAAAGCATCACCAATCATCATCATCTTCTTCTTCTTCTTCTTCTTCTTCCACATCCAAATTTTGATGCTGATATGGGGTAAAAACAGGGTGAATAGGAACTGAATTGAGTGATCACTCCTCATGTATCTGACCATTGCATCATCATAAGCAGCATCATTTTCAAACTTTTGTCGTGTCAAATCATCATTGTGTGCATTTCTGACCTCCATATTTTCGATTCTTCTTTCCATTCTCAACATATCTCCCTTTTGGATCATCATCTGCTCCATAAGTTCTTTGTCAGTAGGGGTACTAGAAGTAGTACTTGAAGTGGAAGGAATATCCGTGGCCCTACTTCCAGATCTACATCCAACATGAGATTCATAAGTCTTTATATTTGTAGGCCCAATTGGTTTTAGAGGTTCAATCCTTTCTTCATCCACTCTAAAATCAACTTCTACCTGTTCACATAGTGTGAAGATAATGGCAGGGTGTGCTAAAACACCAGTAGTCTCTCCCAAAACAATAGATTGAGCATTTCTATAAACAATAGAGCCAACATCTATCCTTCTCATCTGCTGGATACAGAAGTTCAAAATGGCTCTATCCTTTGTAACCTCACTATGATGAATTGTTGGTATCATTCTTCCAGAAATAAAGTAGTGTTAGGCCTTAGATACTACATTTAACATAGAAAGAGCAAAGTTTACCTTAACACCATACTTCACCTTCCAAGCTACTCTTCCATCACTAAGAAAAGAAATAACTTTATCTGAGGCCTCATTTGTAGCATAAAATGATTTGTACTAGAAGCTATACACATCGTCTAATTGATAAAATTCATTAAATTTTCTTAGAGTAAACTCCATCATTTTCCCATGAACAAACACATAGTCTTCAGAAGTCTCCTTAAAATTGGCATAAAAATCCATCACTACACCAATAATAGTCTCGACAGTAAAGTAACAAAATTCTTCCATTATCGAGCATTAATTATTCTTTCAACTTCTCCACCCAGAGTTTTAAATCCTTGATCCAGAATCGCTTTTTTAGTTGTAAGTAGACTATTAAAGCAAATGTTGCCATTGTAATTGACAAACTTTTTATCATCAAAATCTACTTTTCTCTTTCCTTTGTTCATTCTTGGTGTCTTGGAAAATCTAAGAAAATTTGATAAAATGAAAATAAATTCCCAAAAATTCTAAAAGTCATAATGTCATATGTTTTAAACTTAAATCTTACTAAGTAAGAGTTCTTCACCAAAGGATTTTCTCAAAATCTTCTAAAAAATTTCAAAATTTCGATCTCATCAATGTAAGATAAATCATTGGTGAAAATAAAAAATATTGAGTTCAAAGTTGTTGACCTCACTTTTAGTTGAGGTTTAGTTTTTCCTCATTAGTAGCCTAGGGTCTAGCCATAGGAATTTCCTGTTGACTATTCCTAGAAAACTAAAAAAGGAACCCTCACCATTAGAAGTTCCAAACTCCTCTTTACTCAACTTGAAGTTCCACATATTGATCATAACCTCTAATACTTAGTAGGTGGGGTCATTATGAGGGAACTCAAGGAGAGTCCCCTAGGACTACTCGACCTTAGGGTTGACCCTGGGTGTTGGTCTAGGGCTATGACACTCCCTTACACTCACAATCACTCACAACCCTAAATCTAAAACTTCTTGACTTTGGTCCCTTGATATTTTTTGGATACTCATGTAGATGGTCCTCTAAACCCACTCTCCCTAGGCTAGGGTTTAGCTAAGACAAGTACATCAAGGACCCAAAATGGGGCTTCCATTGGTCCATGGCTTATTCAAGGTGGTTGGTACACAAACACTACAAAAATGCCCAACCTAGCCTTTGGCCCTTAAACTTCCCCAAACCACCTAAGTATCCTTGAAACCCTAAATTTGGCAAAATTCCCAAATTTATCCAAAATCCCCAAATTTATTCAAAAATCATTTCAAACATCTTGAAAACACCCAAAATACCCAAAATCACACAAATAAATGCCAAATTACCAAAATGCCCCTCCTTAGCCCAAAATTCCAAAAATTCCAAAAAATCCCAAAAAATCCCAAAATATTCCAAATATTCTTAATTTCATTTTTCTCAACTTCCACATGACCCAATTTGGTCAATTTGACCATTTATAACCAAAACCCCCAAATTGCCATTAAAGGCCCAAATTTCGCCCAAATCACCTCAAATGTCCATCAATTTGACCCAAATTTCCCCAAATTTCAATTATAAACTCAAATTCACATTCCATATGACCAATATAAACCAAATTAAAGATCAATTGGTCCATTCTTTGAGCCCAATTTTGATCTAAATCAAAACCACAATTTTGACCCGATGACTTGGTTCTACCAAATTGAACCTATAGCCTACTCCACTTGCCACAATTTATGTTGAAAACTCTTCATAACATTATTATAAATCAAATTTTACCTTAAATTTGCATTTGTGAGACCTCAATTTAATTTAATTTCAACTTAAGTCCAAAAAGCCCCAAATTTGCCCCAAATTGGCCATGTCTCAAAATCCCATCAAATTGATGACCATAGCCCCAAAATTTCCACTCTATTACTCCATGAAAAATATTCACAACATCTCCCTTGATCATTTGGACCATTAAATTTGGACTTAGCCAAGGCTAGCCCAACCTAGACCGAAGTATAGCCCAACATGCACAAATTGACCAAAATTCAATAATCCTCCAAATTGACCCTCTAATGAAACTCAAAATCACTTCAACCCTTCACCAAAAATTTGGCCAATTGGCATGGATAGCCTAGCCCAAACTCAAGCTTTGGTCATTTGAACCCACATTGAACCCATGCACTAAAGATGGCTTAACTACCCCAAAGTCACCAAAATAATGACTCCACAGCCATTAGTTGGACCCTAATGACCAGCCTAAACTCCATAAAATCACCTAAGCTAAGACATTGACAAAAGGTGCTCTAAATTAAGAGATTTCATTCCATATTTGCTTAAGCTTAAGATATTTTTGCCAAAAAAAAGCCTATACTCATTTAATTGTTGTAACAGATTTCCCTGTTGTCTTTGAGCTCTCTAGCCACCTCCCCTGGCCGGCCGGCCGACCTAGTGGCCGGAAAATAGCCAAATTGAGAGCCACCCCCATGGTATTAAACCCAATTCAAACTTAGAGGCCACCTCATCCCATTTAAAGCTTAGAGCCTCTCTTCCCTCCACCTAAGCAGCACATCTCACCCCCCAATTGGCCATGGCAGCAAGCCTTAGGCCATTTTTATAAAAAGCTCCTCTCCACGGCCATGGAGGGAGTGCTAAAAATTCCTCAGAGAGACCCCTCCAAATTGATTCTAGAGCCTCTTTGAGACCTCCTTAGTGCAATCCAACCACCACATTGCCCTGGATTCCCTTCCCGAAGCCCAATTTTTGAGTTTAAAACCTTGTCGTAGACAGGACAGAGCTCTCCACACCTCTACACTCCACCAAACTCAAATTAAACTCACCTACACCTTCACCACAGTGAAAGAGGTAGAAGCCCCATCAAATCCCCCTTTCATAGAGCCCCTAGCATAACTCTAGACCAACACCTGAAATCGAGCTTGGTCGAATTCATACTTGGACCTTACACCACAGGAAGAGGCTTAATCCCTAGCCTCCTTGGACCCCAAAGAACATGCCGAGCATCTCTGATCGAAGCTTACCTTCTTAGAGCCAAGGTATTGAACCTCTCATCCTCTCGAGCTTATTTTGATTCTCCATTTGATTAAGCTTAATTTAAATACATGATTACCATATGGATGTGTTTGTATAACTTAGACGAGTTCATAGGATCAAACCCGAAGTGATTTGGTTGAGTCTAGGCCAAGATCTTAAGGTTTTAGTGTGGACTGTTACGGGTTCACTTTATTGGGGACGATGACGGAGAGCCGTCTGATCGTGCATTTATTTCATCAACGGAGGAGATCAAGCTGGACAACATTCCCTTACATGAACCGCGAGCATAATCATCACTGAGGTGGATGACAACGTCAAATAGGAGCGCGCCTCGTGGAGCTTCGGAGCTGCCGTAGGTTGACATGGCACCGCACGTTTAAATAGATAAATAGGGAATAAAAAAATCAAAAAATGATCCATAACCTTAAAAATTCATATCTTGGTGTCGAAAAATCACAAAAATAAAATAAAAATATCCTAGTGCTCATTGAACAGAGGAGAACAATGTGAAAATGGTTTAGAGTCCCTTTGATGCATATTTTATTTTTAACAAATTAAATACTGATTTGAGTAATTTGATTCTCCATGCATGTAGGCATATCGCCATGACTTGAAACTTTAGCATGTTGTTGCCTCTGTTTTAGGGAATATTCCTTGATTTTTCTAAGGTCAGAGGAGATCTCTAGACATAAATCCATAATTTTCAAGTTTATGTCTATTATTTGCATAAACTAATCATGATAAATAACATTTTACTTAGAAAATTCTAAGAAAATTTTGGAAGGTTTACTGTGCCAGAGAACCCTTTGAAAAATATTTCATGGGTTAAGTCATTGAAAATGCACCTAATTTCCACCAACCATAGAACATAAAGAAAATTAATTTTGAGTAAAATAAATATCTAAATAACTTGATTTTTAATCTCCACTAAGTGCTAGAGTCCAGTGAACCTCCCATAAAAATTTCAAAACATTTGGAGTTCATTTGGTAACTTAAATTGATTTTTGAAGTTAAATGACATTTTTGACACTAAAATGATTTTTAAAAATTATAATATAACTTAGAAAATTCTAAAACTTGGTTTTTGGATTTCTCTGTGATCAGAAGAATTTTTAAAAATAAATTTTTAGTCTTTTTTTTAATACTTAAATAATTAAAAAATGGTAAAAATCAGAAAAAGTAATAAAATTCATGGAAATATTCTAAATTATTTTTTAAGAACTTAGGAATAATTGGAATATTTTTCCTGATTCTCTAAATAAAGATATTGAATTTTGAAGCTTAAAATAAATTTTAAAGGCTAAAAATGGACTTTCACTAAAATAATTCTAAAAATTCAAAGAAAAATTAGAAAAACGTGAAATTAGATATTAGTGAGATTTAATGAAAATAGAAAACTTGATTTTCCACACTTAAAATATTTTATAATTAATAAACACTCCAGAACTTAAAATAATTCTTAAAATTAAAATAAAATTCAAAAAATCATGAAATTCTGTCTAAGGGCTTCTCTGGTCTAATTCTACCTCCAATAAACATTTCAAGGGATTAGGCATTGCTTTGGTCAAGTTAGGAATTTTTTATGAAAAATCTTATTTTTGCAATAAAATAATTATATAAATTAAATTAAATTTTGGAAAACCACATTTTCTCCTCTGATGTCTTAATTGACCCATGAGTAAGGCGGAATAAAAATTCCAAAGTCATTTGGATTAAATTTGATAAATTATGAAGTGATAGAACCTTAGGGGCAAAAATGTAATTTTGAAAACTTAGTCTAAATTAACATTTAGGCTTAATTCCAAAAAGGGAAATGGGCAATCATTTATCCTAATCAACACACTTGGGTGATTGAAACACAAGGGATTAATTGGTAGAAACCCATCTCACTTTTCTTAATTAAAAGGATCAATTTGTAATTTCCTTGAAATTATAGAAATTTGGAAGTCTAGTCAATTAATGATCCTAGACTTAGGGGTATAATTTTGGGTGTCAATAACTTATTAATTTAATACCCCCTTTTGATGTTCAAATGACTTTTAAAAAAAATAAATTTTCATAACTTAAAACTCAATCTCCTTGGAAATGACTAAGACATTCACCAAAGTCTTAAGGGCTTAGTAGTAACCTAGGCTAAATCAAATTTTGTTTAAATAAGGATTAGAAAAGCAAACATAATTGAAAATTGAACCCCTTCAAAATACTACAAGCCCAACTAAAAAGGTTGGCTAAGTACCTTAATAACACTAACTTGCCCCTTTAAGGGTCTTTACTCACATAATTCTCAAATTGAATTACATGTGATAATTACCCTACTCTTACGGATAATTGAAACATCAATACTCACTAAGCATTAAGGGTATTTATAGGATGAATTATTAAGCAACATAATAATTCTAAAAGAGCTCGAGACTTTTCACCAGGCAATGAGAGAGTAGCACAGACTTGATTCTTTCTCTAGATCTGTTGGATACCTCAGAGAACTACTAAACTTAATATGTTTTGCTTAACAAAAATCATCCTTAATCAAATTAATAAAGACCCACCAAGATATGAACTAGGTTTAGGTAGGTCGCCAAAAATTTACTTTCTTGTTTCAAAATGCCCTAACATGCATTTTTAGTTTCAGGTGGTGGAACGAGAAGACTCGCCAGGTACGTTTTATAGTTCACAGTGCTGTCTTTCTTGTACTTTCATACTGTACTTTTTATGTTAACACAAACTTGCATGCTAAATAAAAATGTCACCCTGCATGAAAACTAAAACTGCTAGGATAACCCCAAAACCAAAACCAAAACCAAATGAAAAAATCAACTAAGATAAAAATCACCTTCACAACATTCAAAATATAAAACAACTTAAAATTTAATCACAAACATCACACAAAACTACAACTCCAACAAAACTAAATGTCTCTATCGGATGATTGGGAATTCTTTGGAGGAGGTAACCTACGGTTGTTAGAATTAAAACGTCTCTATCGGAAGATCGGGAACCCCTCGGAGGAGGTAACCTACGGTTGCTTAGTAAAATGTCTCTATTGGAAGATTGGGAACCCTCGGAGGAGGTAACCTACGGTTGCTAACAAGTTTAAAACGTCTCTATTGGAAGATCGGGAACCCTCGGAGGAGGTAACCTACGGTTGCTAACGATAAAACATCTCTATTGGAAGATCGGGAACCCTCAACACAAAACTGACACTTCAACTAAATTAAAACGTCTCTATTGGAAGATCGGGAACCTTCGGAGGAGGTAACCTACGATAAATATTGTCTCTATTGGAAAATCGGGAACCCCTCGGAGGAGGTAACCTACGGTTGCTAACGAGGCCATCTCTATTGGAAGATCGGGAACCCTCGACACAAAACTAAAATTGCAACTAAATTAAGACGTCTCTATCGGATGATCGGGAATCCCTCGGAGAAGGTAACCTACGGTTGCTAACGAGGCTTCCCACGGTCTAAATGAAATTATGGAACTCATTAATTAACCTACGGTTGCTAACGAGGCTTCCCACGGTCTAAATGAAATTATGGAACTCATTAAGTAACCTACGGTTGCTAACGAGGCTTCCCACGGTTTAAATGAAATTATGGAACTCATTAAGTTGGGTTTCGAGGCTTCCCACGGTTTAAATGAAATTATGGAACTCATTAAGTTGGGTTTGATAAATTCATTCAGGCTTCCCACGGTTTAAATGAAATTATGGAACTCATTAAGTTGGGTTTGATAAGTTCATTTTGCTCATTAAGTTGGACAACTTCAACTAAATTAATACGTCTCTATTGGAAGATCGGGAACCCCTCGGAGGAGGTAAATACGGTTGCTAACGAGGCTTCCCACGGTCTAAATGAAATTATGGAACTCATTAAGTTGAGTTTCGTAAGTTCATTTGCTAAATGAAAGTATGGAACTCATTAAGTTGAGTTTAGTAAATTCATTTGGACTAAGTGAATCCATGAAATTATGGAACTCATTAAGTTGAGTTTAGTACTTCAACCAAATTAAGACGTCTCTATCGGATGATCGGGAATCCCTCAGAGGAGGTAACCTACACTTCAACTAAATTAAAAGGTCTCTATTGGAAGATCGGGAACCCCTCGGAGGAGGTAACCTACGATAACTAAATTAATATGTCTCTATTGGAAGATCGGGAACCCCTCGGAGGAGGTAACCTACGGTTTAACGAGTTTTCCCACGGTCTAAATGAAACTATGGAACTCATTAAGTTGAGTTTAGTAAGTTCGTTTAATTAAAACGTCTCTATCGGAAGATCGGGAACCCCTCGGAGGAGGTAACCTACGGTTGCTTAGTAAAATGTCTCTATTGGAAGATTGGGAACCCTCGGAGGAGGTAACCTACGGTTGCTAACAAGTTTAAAACGTCTCTATTGGAAGATCGGGAACCCTCGGAGGAGGTAACCTACGGTTGCTAACGATAAAACGTCTCTATTGGAAAATCGGGAACCCTCGGAGGAGGTAACCTACGGTTGCTAACGAGGTTTTTTGTCTCTATTGGAAAATCGGGAACCCCTCGGAGGAGGTAACCTACGGTTGCTAACGAGGCCATCTCTATTGGAAGATCGGGAACCCTCGACACAAAACTAAAATTGCAACTAAATTAAGACGTCTCTATCGGATGATCGGGAATCCCTCGGAGAAGGTAACCTACGGTTGCTAACGAGGCTTCCCACGGTCTAAATGAAATTATGGAACTCATTAATTAACCTACGGTTGCTAACGAGGCTTCCCACGGTCTAAATGAAATTATGGAACTCATTAAGTAACCTACGGTTGCTAACGAGGCTTCCCACGGTTTAAATGAAATTATGGAACTCATTAAGTTGGGTTTCGAGGCTTCCCACGGTTTAAATGAAATTATGGAACTCATTAAGTTGGGTTTGATAAATTCATTCAGGCTTCCCACGGTTTAAATGAAATTATGGAACTCATTAAGTTGGGTTTGATAAGTTCATTTTGCTCATTAAGTTGGACAACTTCAACTAAATTAATACGTCTCTATTGGAAGATCGGGAACCCCTCGGAGGAGGTAAATACGGTTGCTAACGAGGCTTCCCACGGTCTAAATGAAATTATGGAACTCATTAAGTTGAGTTTCGTAAGTTCATTTGCTAAATGAAAGTATGGAACTCATTAAGTTGAGTTTAGTAAATTCATTTGGACTAAGTGAATCCATGAAATGGAACTCATTAAGTTGAGTTTAGTAAATTCATTTGGACTAAGTGAATCCAATAGAAAATAATTGTGTCAAAATGAGGGAACTGTAGGATACTAACTTTGGACTAAGTGAATCCAATAGAAAAAAGTGGTGCCGGAATGAGAGAACCGTAGGATCCTAACTCGACACTAAGTGAATCCAATAGAAAGTAGCGGTGTCGGAACGAGGGAACCGTAGGATCCTAACCGGTGTTCACCCTAATCAACTTTAACATGCCCCCATAAAATTTAAAGAACTTCAACCATAAGGCCACCTGATTTGACATAACTTTAATATGCCCTCTATAAAATTTAAAGAACTTCAACCATAAGGCCACCTGATTTGATATTATAACACATGCCCCCATAAAATTTAAAGAACTTCAACCATAGGGCCACCTGATTTGACATTATAACTTAACAAAATAGAAAACTCAAACTCGTCGTGACGAGGAGCTTAGAGTAGCATGGTGGGCAACACAACCATCTTCAACAGCAGAACATGTTTTCCCCA
Source organism: Phalaenopsis hybrid cultivar (assembly GCA_002079205.1). Classification (NCBI taxonomy): domain Eukaryota; kingdom Viridiplantae; phylum Streptophyta; class Magnoliopsida; order Asparagales; family Orchidaceae; genus Phalaenopsis; species Phalaenopsis hybrid cultivar. Next base: position 117,432 of record JXCR01110310.1, on the reverse strand, counting down.
GCTAAACCAATCTTCTTCCTTTGGTTAAAACAATAAATCCATGGGACTTCGAGGTTGCTTGCTTATGTACAATAAATCATCACCTTATTTTTAGGCCTTTGTATAACCCTGTTATACAATATAAGCCCTAATTCGTCTTAGGATTCTGAGGTTGTCGTCCATCATGACCTAAATCCTCACATCTTTCAGGTTATTTGTGTGATTGTTTCACACAAATGTAAGCCCTAACAAATAAAATTGGCAGAATGAAACACCTAAATATTTGTCCTCAAAACTAAAGCCAAACATTAGGATAGCTTGGGAAGTCACTGAGGTTCTCCTTTGGATCCATGACATCCTCTGGTTCTTCCTTTTTTGGACTCGACAACAAAATGTTCCAAATTTGAATCAATCCCCTTTCACACCTCTTTGTCAGATCTCATTAAAAAGTTCTACCCTTTTGAACTCCTTGAAGATAATATTTCCTGATTTTTATTGAGAGTTATCTAAGGTGACTTTGGTCATTTAAGATGTGATTAAATTTAGGGGCTTGCCCTTATTGGAAGCTTGTCCGAATCTAGCTTAATATAAATCCTATTTAATTCTTCATATTAAATAGGAGAAATTTTTGGCAAATAAAAAGGTTTCCACCAAATGGATGTCATATATTTCTTAGTTTATTTGATCGAGCCTCATCCTCAAGTCTTGTGTATATCCTTCAGGATAGATACAAGATTTGAGGTACATTGCTCTTTCATTTAAACTATAAAAATATGGGGTCAGTTTGATTTCATATGTTTCTAAACTATATATTTGTAAATTAAAATGTCCTTTCAAAGCGGGCGACGAGATTTTGATTCCGGTGACCGACAGCTTCTTACAGGCAACTCCACAACCCAAAATAGTTCCGATAGCTTCTGGCGACTCCGCTGGGGATAAGCTTTTCTGTCCATTCAAATTCGGAAATATTATCTCCACACATCGGTAATGTGCCCAAGTCCCTCTTGGATGAAATTACCCTTCTTCCGTTGGCATACTTTACCCATTTCTCTCTTGGGAAAGTACGACCAACTCTTTGGACTTCAGGACTATCTGTTCAGTCACCTTTGAACAGAGGGGTTAAGGAGGCCATTAAGGACTCTTTAAATCTTCATGTGGAGTCGGAACCCGTGTACTGGTAAACTAGTTCCACCTGGGCATTGTCTGTCACTAAATGGGTACGCACTGGATCCTAAACACTTCACATCTCTCTTCCAAGTTTGATTTTCTACTCTGCAAGTCAAATCAAATAGTGTTATGCTGCACACGCTTTAAAATTTTCTTATATTATTTAAATTACATTTTTTCAATAAAATTTTAGAACTTCCCCATAAATTAAGTCCCTCTTGTTCTACAGATCAACCTCTATTTTCAGTGCTTGCACTAAAGATTACGAGGTTCGGCTATATAGCTAACCTCAAAGCTTTCTGTTTTAAAGCTATTGCAATGGCCTACCCAATGCTAACTTTTTCATGTAACCTGCCAACAAGACACAAAGCCCGCAACATCGCTCCTACCATCAAATTCGGAGCTGGTTCAGAAGATCTCGAGGTCAACCTCGGGAAAGTCCCGTTCGTAGTAATGAAGATTGCTGCTCCAGAAATACAGGAGCCATCTGCCGAGTTCAACCTGAACTACCTTTAGGACTTCCCTTCCTACAAGAAAACCAAGACTACTGCCATTACGACACCCACCAAGCCTGCTATCCCCGCTGCTACTAAGGGGAAAGAGGTAATGATCATTAAGGATCCGACTGAGGGATTAACTGTCCCACCACCAGTATTTGAAATCGCATCAAGTTCAAGAGTTGTATTACTAACCTAAACCCAAAAGAGGAACCTTAATAGAAGGTTTCGGATGGCTATCAAAGCCCAGGCTTCTGAGGAGACACCCGTTGAGGAGGAGCCTCACCAGAATGAAGAAATATTACCGAAAATCCACCCACTCCTACGAGGAAGTAGATTCCATCCTCTGATAGATACAGACGGATACGAGAGTATCCGAAAAATTGATGTTGCGCTATCGCCACTTCATGGACATGGTGAGGAGAGAAAGAAGTTCACTCCAATCACCCAAGTCGGTTCAGTTTTCAAGAGGCTATTTGCCAAAGAAGGTTGTTTAGTCAGTGAGTTACATAAACGAGTGGGACATGCAATTTGCCCTCGTATGAAGAAAGAAATTATAGAGGATGTCAAGTCCGCCATACACTCCCACAAGTCAACTGAAGTGTTACCTACTCGCATCCCCATATAGTTCTGTTTAGGGAACAGAGTTGATACCGCAGTGATTACTACCAATTATACTGTCACCTACACCATAGGCCACCGATCGGTTAAGTCAAGACTGAGTCTGAAAATCCTACACATCACCCATTTTAAAGACATCCCTACAATCCCAAAGGCAAAGACAAGACGATTACCTGGTACTGTAGCTGGTTTACACCACAGAGAGCATACTTTTCCTTGACATACTGATGTTTATACTAAGACACTCCATCCTGAGACATCATCGTTGAAGAAGAAAAATGTATGGGTACCCAAGGTCGCTGCACCAATACAGTCCGGTAAGCCCGCGAGATAAGAAAATAGAATGAAACTAGGGTCTGAAATATCTGACATCGTCGCAACAATTTCCAGCGAGATGGAGGAACAAGAGAAGGAGGTCCATCTGGATCCTCCAGATCTTAAAGTGATCAAAGAATCAATAATTGAAGAGAAAGTTCAAAAAACTCAGAGTCGAGATTTCTGAGTTGGCTCGGGAACACAATGTTTTCATCGATAGCAATGATGAAGATTTTGATTACAATGATTACCTTGAGGAAGATTTCATGGATATCCAAGTCATTGAAACCATAGCAGCTACATCTGCACACGAGGCTTAACCTCACACTGAAGAGAACACCGTAGATGAGCTGCGTAGGGCTATCCTCTGAAGAGATGAACATGTTAGCTAACTGGAGAAGAGAATAGAAGAAATGACCACAACCATGACTGCCTTGGCCACTATTCAAGGGCAATCACAAGCACCACAATTAGCTTCTCCAGAAATCAATCAACCAGAGATCATACATATGATGGATAAAAGAAGAGAAGTTACTTTAGCAAATAGAGACGAGAAACAAAGAAAGGATCCTCCATCAGGTGTTATATTAGAAAAGGAATTCAAGCAAATGGTTGAGCAAGTGCGGGAAGCCTTAACCAAATCTAAGGGTGGTGCATTGATTCTAAAGGGTAAACCTTACCCCAAAGACATCAATGTTGTACCCTTCCCCAAGGGTTTTGTGGCCCAAAACTTCAAGATATTTGATGGGACCGGGAATCCCAGACAGCATATAGCACACTTCCGAGCCAGCTACAACAACATGAGGAATAGCAAAACTCTACTCTTCCAGCAGTTCGTCAGCAGCTTGTTAGGGATTGCTTTCGACTGGTATGTTGACTTACCCAATGGGTTAGTTAAAACATTTACCGAGGTTGAAAAGATTCTTCAGTGCGCAACATCCTCATGATGGAAAAGCAAAAGCCCAGCGAGACTTTGGTAGATTACATTTTGAGGTGGATAAAACTTAACATGATGTGTGAACCTCAGCTACATGAACATCATGCAATTGAGATTCTAGTCAACATCATTCATGAGCCAGTAGCTTTCATGATCAAGGGACTCACCATCAAATCCTTCGAGAAGCTACTCAGTAAAGCCAACATTCTTCAGGAAGAAATCAAGAACATGGAGTCACACAAAAAGTCTAAGACGACTAGAGTGTTTGAAAAGAAGTCAGGAGTAGTAGCACCAATCAACAAAGAAAAATAGCCGATGAAGATATATGTAGAAGGTCCTCGCCAGTCTTCCTCATAGTATGCTCAGAAACAGACTAGCCAGTTTAACCAGCGACCGCCTCAAGAAGGATCACATCTAATAGGGAATAAGAAAAATATCCCTGGCATAACAACAAAAAGTGGTGTATTCTTTCAAAGATGAAGCCATATCTAAAATGTTTAGAAGTCTGATGAAGAAGCCAAAATTCAGACTACTAGACCATAAAGAAGCCCAAAGGGGTGGATAAGAAAAATGAACCAAATTATTGCCCATACCATCGGTTGCTCAAGCACACTATATAGGAATGTCTCTTATATAAGGATTGGCTCGAGAAGAACCTTAAAGAAGGGAGTATAATGATCCCAAAAGAATATTTAAGAGAACCTGAAAAAGGTTCCATAAATATGATTTCGGCTGAGCCAATCTCTCTGATCGATCCATACACTAGAAAAGATGGATGGAGTACAACTTGGCATAACTCAAGAGCGTTCTAAACCAAATACATGATTCAATGAAACAATCATCTGCAAACACTGGAGAAGATGAATTGAATGATGTTTGGGGCAAATCATCCAAGAAAATATTGAACCAGATTTAGTTTGCATCAAGGCAAGCCTCCATTCATAGTCCACAACATACCAAGCTCAGGATGAAGATTTTGCTAGGAGATCTGTCATCATCAAGGACAAAGAAGAAGAAGAAGAAAATTACTACAAAGATTGATAGCATAGGGGGTAAGATAGGGGCTGCCTCTCTTAGATTGGTTGCCTCGAATTTGAGGAAGAAAATTCTCGAACCCTGACTTTGTATGATTATCTTTTTATCCCTCTAGGGTCTTATGAATATAATAATTGTGATTTCATCTACATTTTAACTATTTTGGGTGATAACGTAACTAATTATGACCAATCTAACTTCAATCTCGATCCCTAAAATGATCCTCAAATCGTACTCAAGTCCGATGAACCGATTGTAAAGACCAAAAAAGACATCGATGATACCACTTACGACAGCACCGGGAGCGAGGAGCCAATTCTCGAGCACTACAGTACACCGCTTGCCATCAACCTAGATCTTTCGGACAAAGAGGAGACACCAGAAGAGTCAACAATGATATCTCAAGAAGAAGAAACCACAGAGGTTAACTTAAGGAGTGGAAAAGTGTTACCACCAAGAACAGCTCCAACAGATAAGGGAAAGCAAATAATAACTCGAGAAGAGATACCTCCACCAGTGGAAGAACCACATAACCAAGAGAAAATTGAAGGATCATACAAAGTGGATTACATTGTGCTAGCTCATCTTAGGAAGTTTCCAACTTGATTAAAAATCTATGACGCTCTGATCCTATCAAAGGAGATGAGAGAATATCTGGTTACAGCTTTGCTTGACCCAGAGATTTGCTTAGCTCAGTTGGCCAGCATTTCTTTAGATGAAGTTTGTTCATTGAAAGAACAGCCTGGGGTAATCTTTACAGATGAAGACTTTATGCTTGGTACCGCCGACCACAATCATCCCCTCTACATATCCGTCAACATCAGTAGATTTGTGCTGTCCAGAGTTTTAGTAGATCCTGGAGCATCTCTCAACTTGATGAGTCTACGGACATTGACCTATTTGGACATTGAAGCTTAAGAACTTACAGCAGATAAAATGATGTTAAGAGCATTAAACCAAAAGGGGGAAAGAGCCCTTGAATCAATTACATTACTTATGAAGGTTAGAGAACTCATAACAACCGCTAAATTGCATATCATTGATGTTGAGACCTCTTTTAACGCTCTATTGGGTCGGCCATGTAGGCTCGACTATGGATTCATGACCGAGTCAAAATTTTGGTAACAAAATTAACCTCAATATAATGAAAAATTTTGAAAAGAGTTACACTTCAAAATTTCTCCTTTCTACCTTTGAACTTAATATTCTACTAAATCAAACAAAATTCACACATAAATAAACAATTCTCTTCACCCAAAACAAACTAAAATTTACTTTAATAAATACTTTGTTTTGTTCTTGTTCATGCCAAGTTTCAGCCCACTGACATTTTTCCTGTCGTCTGTAGAGAAATGTCGGGACAGAGGCTGATCTTCGCCTTTAAGAATGGCTGGAATCTCGCACTGAATGAAGAAATGACGCCGCAGGGTAGCACCATAGATTTCAACATGGATTTCAATCAAGTCGATATGGACTATGAAGATCCCCTGATGGATGTGGTCAGCTGTCGAGAAAAGGAGGGGCTGCCTTCACTACTAAGGGTGGCCGCCAAAGACAGTGCATCACTGAAAGGAAAGAACGTGGTGGTAGAACAAGACCCGATGGAAGGGCCCAGCCATTTGCGGTCCATGATAGCTACGCCGACTGGAGGTCTAGTAGATGCTAACAATGAAAGACTGCCAGACGCTTCGCTTCGAAGAACTCAACACAAAAATACTAGCCGCCGAAAGCTGAGGGCTTTCTTACAAGAAGAAAGAAGATGCCAGAAGGACCCTGAGGAGAACATTTATGATCCAGGCATGAGGGAGACCTCTTCTAGCTTACCTCCTACAAATGAAGAATTAGGGTTCATTACAGAGCCAGAAATACCGTTAGCTTCAGATGTTCTGTGCACGAGTTGCTTGACTTGCAACGCCAAAATACTTGCACAAGCATCAGCCATAGGGGCATTTGTGGAATTCCCATACTACAACGTCCTACATTTACAACATTACAACACATTAGAGGAGTATGCATCTACCGACAATGGGTCCCAGACCACATATTTTTTTATAGATGAGCCATATGTCTCACTAGGGACAGACCATTATGTATCATGGAGTCCAAGGTCATATATCCCTTTGGATGCTAAGTCACATGTTCCGGCAGAGCTAACGCCAGTTTGGGTTCCTGCAGATGTTCAAATGGAGGAATACTCGTGACAATCTCCAATTCTCAGTACAGCAAAATACTATAAAATGAGCAGAGTAAATAAAAGGGAATTTGAATTTTATGAAGAAGTTTAAGGAAAGTTTGTCAATATACTAGAAGGTTTGGAACTGTATACCGAGTCTTCTCTAAAAGTGACAAAAGAAGTATTCTCGACTGTATATTTGAGTTGAGAGATAGAGGTCGAGCAGGTTTGCTCATAAAGAGAACATATTCTGAGCTGAGGAAATGGATGCGAGGAAATGGAAGGATCACCATCCAGTGCAGTTACTACTATAATTTCACAAACGATAGACAAGGAAATCTACCGGGAATCCTAAGACATGATTAGGTGGATCCACTGCCTCTCATGATAAACTGTATGATCAAAAGAATGGTCAGATGGAACATACTGCCAGCTATTTACATCCAAAATAGTTGCATTATCAACATCTATGATGAGGGTGATTGCATCCCTCCCCACATAGACCACCATGACTTTGTGAGGCCTTTATGTACGGTCTCATTTAAGAGTAAAAGCAACATCTTATTTGGAAAAGAAATTGACATCGTTGGTCCTGGCGAATTTAAAGGAGCTGTAGAAATTATGCTGCCTGTTGGTTTAGTCCTAATCCTAAAAGGAAACGAGGCAGACGTCGCCAAGCACTGCATTCCAGGGGTGCGACACTGTAGGGTGTCCGTGACCTTCCGACGGATGAACGACAGTAAAGCGCCATATAGATTTCACCCGGATCCAGAATTAGAAGAGCTGCTACCGTACGAGCTATGAGAGGGTTATACCTCTAAGTACATGCGATGGAAACTCTTGTCCTGGAGCATGGCTTAAAAGGTCTATTCGATCAGGAGCTTGTCACACCAGAGAAAGATATTCAGAGGGTTCATTTTCATTTTCACAGCAAACATGATGTGTCAAAAATGCTCAGCCTACGATGTATACTTGGTATGGGATGTTGTTAGATGTACTTTTATACAAACATCATATTATACTTTTTTAGGCATCAACCAACGCTTGATCTGTAACATGTTGAAACAGATTAATGAAATTTCTTTTAGAAATGTGCCTTTTTGTCAATTGCCTTTTTGTGCGATCGATGGAAGCCACGAACCATATGTTGGTTCGAAATTACAATGAATGAAGAACAAACCAACAAATCTTTAACAATAATAAAATTCAAATAAAAATAATTACAATGAACAAAAAACAAAACAAATCTCTTTTGAAAAATCAACCAACTAAAATTAAAATTTGAAAACATATTTTGAAAAAATTGAATGTGATAAAAATAACAAGAAAAGAAAATGAATTTGTTGAGTGCATTCTATCGATTTCGGAGTTTCTTACTCTTTGCTTGCGCAGCACAACTATCTTCATCTACACTAACGCTCTTCACATCCTTGTGGAGTGTCACATTCTGCACAAATCCCCACAAAATTCTACATATCTTCCTAAAAAGTGTCAACCTTTTCACATGACACGTATCTATGGGTTCAACACCATGAACTCTTTGCTCATTTCAATTCTCATTTTTGAATCAGTTCTACGTTTTTGATTTAACTACTCTTGAGTTCATTCCCTACTCTCCAACGCTCTCTTTTGAGAATTGACCATAAATTTCAATTCTCATTTTCGAATCAGTCCTACATTTTTGATTTGCTACTTTCGAGGTCGATCCCTACTCTCTGACGCTCTCTTATTAGAATTGACCATAAATTTCAATTCTTATTTTTGAATCAGTCCTACATTTCCGATTCACTACTTTCGAGGTAGTTCCCTACTCTCCGATGCTCTCTTATGAGAATTGACCACACATTTCAATTCTTATTTTTGAATCAATTTTACATTTTTTATTCAACTTCTCTTGAGGTCGGTCCTTACAATCCGACGCTTGTTTTTTAAGATTGCTCACTGCATTTCAATTCTCATTTTTGAATTAGTCCTATATTTCTGATTCACTACTTTTGAGGTCGGTCTCTACTCTCCGATGCTCTCTTATGAGAATCGACCACACTCTTTAATTCTCATTTTTGAATCAGTCCTACATTTCTGATTCACTACTTTCGAGGTCGGTCCCTACTCTCCGATGCTCTCTTATGAGAATTGACCACATATTTCAATTCTCATTTTCGAATTAGTCCTACATTTTTTATTTAACTTCTCTTGAAGTCAATCCCTACATTCTAACGCTCTCCTTTGAAATTGATACCCACATTTTAATTCTCATTTTTGAATAAGTCCTACATTTCTAATTCAACTACTCTTGAGGTCGGTCTGTACTCTCTGACGCTCTCTTTTGAGATTGGTTACTACATTTCAGTTCTCATTTTTGAATCACTACTGCATTTATGATTCAACTACTCTTGAGGTTGGTACATCTGAAATTGATTCAACTACTCTCGAGTTCGGGACATCTCGAGATTGGTTACTACATTCCGACTCTCCTTCTAAAATTGATACCCAAATTTTAATTCTCAGTTCAGAATCACTTCTTAAATTCTGTTTCCCATCTTTTGAGGTCGATACCTACATTCCGACTCTCCTCTTCTGAAATTGATGCTTAAATTTCATAACTCATTTCGGGATCAGTTACTAAACTCTAGTTCCCTCTTTTCAAGGTTGGTACCTAAATTCCTACTCTCTCATTTCAGGATTGATGTATAAATTTCAATTCCCACCCCGGGGTCAGCACTTACATGCTGATTCCCATCCTTTATAAATGCCTAAGATTTTTTAACTTAAAATTCACTCTCCAATCTGCAGTGAGAGTCCCTACTTATTGAATTTGATCAAATATGCACCTACTAGATTCCCCAGTAGAAATAAATAACACACACAACTCTACACATTCTTCTAGGTCTGTCGACATAGGGGTCTGTATTGGTTTTGTTCGAATCGTCGGTCAACGACAATATGCGCGGTGTGCTTGCCCAACACACCACATCTATTGGGGGTCCATTTGTTGACCTAACTTTTGGTTGAGGTTTAGTTTTTCCTCTTTAGTAGCCTAGGGTCTAGCCATAGGAATTTTATGTTGACTATTCCGAGAAAAGTAGAAAAAGAAACCCTCACCATTAGAAGTTCCAAACTCCTCTTTACTCGACTTGAAGTTCAACATATTGATCCTAACCTCTAGCAATTGGTAGGTGGGGTCACTATGAGGGAACTCAAGGAGAGTCCCCTTAGGACTACTGGACCTTAGGGTTGACCCTGGGTGTTGGTCTAGGGCTAGGGTACTCACTTACACTCACAATCACTCACAACCCTAAATCTAAAACTTCTTGACTTTGGTCCCTTGATACTTTTGGGATACTCATGTAGATGGTCCCCTAAACCCACTGACCCTAGGCTATGGTTTAGCTTTGACCAGTACATGGAGGACCCAAGATGGGGCTTCCATTGGTCCATGGCTTATTCAAGGTGGTTGGTATCCCAACTCTACCAAAATGCCCAACCTAGCCTTTGACCCCTAAACTTCCTCAAACCACCTAAGTACCCTTAAAACTCTAAATTTGGCAAAAATTCTCAAATTTACCCAAAATATCCAAATTTGTTAAAAAATCATTCCAAACATCTTGAAAACACCCAAACTACCAATAATTGCCAAATTACCAAAATACCCCTCCTTAGCCCAAAATTCCAAAAAATCCAAAAAGTCATAAAAATTCACAAAATATTCCAAATATTCTCAATTTCATTTTCTCAACTACCACATGACCCAATTTGGCCAATTTGATAATCTTTGACCAAAATCTCCAAATTGCCTTTAAAGGCCCAATTTTTCAACAAATCACCTCAAATGTCCCATCAATTTGACCCAAATTTCCCCCAATCTCAATTCTAAACTCAAATTCACCTTCCATATGACTAATATAAACCAAATCCAAGCTCAGTTGGCCCATTCTTTGAGCCTAATTTTTATCTAAATCAAAACCCTAATTTTGGCCCTATGACTTGGTTCCACCAAATTGAACCAATGGCCTACTCCACTTGCCACAAATTGTGTTGAAAACTCTTCATAACATTCCTATACATCAAATTTGACCTTAACTTGGCCTTGGTGAGACCTCAATTTCATTTAATTTCAACTTAAGCCCAAAAAAATTTCCTTAAATTGGCCATGTCTCAAAATCCCACCAAATTGATGACCTTAGCCCCAAAATTTCCACTCTATTCCTTCATGAAAAATCTTCACAACATCTCCCTTGATCATTTGGACCATTAAATTTATAATTTCCCCAAGGCTAGCCCAACATGGACAAATTGACCGAAATTTAAAAATCCTCCAAATTAACCCTCCAGTTGAACTCAAAATCACTTCAACCCTTCACAAAAAATCTTCATTACAATCATCTACAAAATTTTGATCAATCAATTGTGCCACTTGTCATGGGTAGCCTAGCCCAAACTCAAGCTTTGGTCATTTGAACCCACATTGAACCCATGCACTAAAGATGGCCTAACTACTCCAAACTCACCAAGTTAATGACTCCACAGCCATTAGTTGGACCCTAGTGACCAGCCTAAACTCCATAAAATCACCTAAGCTAAGCCATGGACCAAGGGTTCCATAAATTAAGAGATTTCATTCCATATTTGCTTAAGCTTAAGATATTTTTGCCAAATCAAAGCCCAAACTCATTTAATTGCCGTGACAGATTCCCCTGAGGTCCCTGAGCTCTCTGGCCACATCCCCTGGCCGGCCGGCCGGCCTAGTGGACAAAAAATGGCCAAACTGAGAGCCACCCCCATGGGATTAAACCCAATTCAAACCTAAAGTCCACCTCATCCCATTTGAAGCTTAGAGCCTCTCTGCGCTCCACCTAGGCAACACATCTTACCCCCCAATCAGCCATGGCAGCAAGCCTTAGGCCTTTTTTTTATAAAAAGCTATCCTCCACGACCATGGAGGGAGTACTAAAAATTCATCAGAGAGGCCCCTCCAAATTGATCCTAGAGCCTCTTTGAGACCTCCTCAGTGCAATCCAACCACCACATTGCCCTAAATCCTCTTGTTGGAGCCTAGTTTTTTAGCTCAAAACTTTGCCTGAGATAGGAAAAAGCTCTCCACACCTCTACACTCCACAAAAATCAAATTAAACTCACCCACACCTTCACCACAATGAAAGAGGGAGAAGCCCCATCAAATCCTCCTTCCACAGAGTACCTAACTTTGCTCTAGACCAACACTTGAATTCTAGCTTGGTCAAATTCATACTTAGACCTTACACCCCAGCAAGTGGCTTAATCTCTAGCCTCCTTAGACCTCAACGAACGTGCCGAGCATATCTGATCGAAGCTTCCATTTTCAGAGCCAAGGTATTGAACTTCTCCTTCTCCCTAATCTATTTTGATTCTCCATTTGATTAGGCTTAATTTAAATACATGATTACCATATGGATGTGTTTATCTCACTTAGACGAGTCCATAGAATCAAGCTCGAAGTGATTTGACTGAGTCTAGGCCGAGATCTTAAGGTTTTATTGTGGATAGTCACGGGATCACTCTATCACGGATGATGACGGAGAGCTGTCTGATCTCACGTTTATTTCATCAACAAAGGAGATCAAGCCAGACAACGTTCCCTTACATGAACTGCGGGCCTAGTCATCACTGAGGTAGATGAAGGTGTTAAATAGGAGCGCTCCGCGTGGAGCTTTGGAGTCGCCGTAGGTTGACATGGCACCGTGCATTTAAAAAGATAAATATGGAATAAAAAAATCAGAAAATGATCCCTAACTTTAAAAATTCATATCTTGGTGTAGAAAAATCACAAAAAATAAAATAAAAATGCCCTAGTGCTCAGTGAACAGAAGAGAACAATGTGATAATGGTTTGGAGTCCATTTGATGCATATTTTATTTTTAACTAATTAAATACTCATTTGATTATTTTGATTCTCCATGCATGTAGGCATATCACCATGACTTGAAATTTTAGCATGTTGTTTCCTCTGTCTTATGGAACATTTCCTAATTTTCCAAGGTTAGAGGAGATCTCTAAACAAAGATACGTATTTTTCAAGTTTATGTTTATTATTTGCATAAATTAATCATGATAATTAGCATGTTACTTAGAAAATTTCAAGAAAATTTTGGAAGGTTTACTGTGACCAGATAACCCTTTGAAAAATATTTCATGGATTAAGTCATTGAAAATACACCTACTTTCCACCAAACATAAAACATGAAGAAAATTAATTTTGGATAACACGAACATCTAAATGACTTGACTTTTAATCTTTACTAAGAGCCAAAGTTTAGAGAACCTCCCATAAAAATTTCAAAACATTTGGAGTTCATTTGGTAACTTAAATTGAATTTTCAAGTCAAATGACATTTTTGGCTCGAAAATGATTTTTAATAATTAAAACATAACTTGAGAAATTCTAAAACTTAGTTTTTCGAGTTCTCGGTGATCAGAGGAATTTTATAAAAATAAAATTGTAAATAAAATAAAAACTTCATTTTTAGCCTTTTTTTAATACTTAAATAATTAAAAAATGATAAAAATCACAAAAAAATAATAAAATTTGTGAAAATATTTTAAAATATTTTCTAAGCACTTAGGAACAATTGAAATATTTTTCTTGATATTCTTAATAAAGATATTGAATTTTGAAGCTTAAAATAATTTTTTAAGGCTAAAAATGGACTTTTACTAAAATAATTCTAAAAATGTGAAGAAAAAAATAAAAAAGTGAAATTTATTTTTCTGTGTCCCTTGAAATCAGAGAGATTTAATGAAAATGTAAAAATTAATTTTCCACAGTTAAAATATTTTATAATTAATAAACACTCCAAAACTTAAAATAATTCTTAAAATTAAAATAAAATTCAAAACATCATGAAATTTGGTCTAACGACTTCTCTGGTCTAAGTCCTCCAACAAACATTTCAAGGGATTAGGCCTTATGATCGGGAATTCCTTTCACAAAAAAAAATACACTTCAACTAAATTAAAACGTCTCTATTGGAAGATCGGGAACCTTCGGAGGAGGTAACCTACGATAAATATTGTCTCTATTGGAAAATCGGGAACCCCTCGGAGGAGGTAACCTACGGTTGCTAACGAGGCCATCTCTATTGGAAGATCGGGAACCCTCAACACAAAACTGACACTTCAACTAAATTAAAACGTCTCTATTGGAAGATCGGGAACCTTCGGAGGAGGTAACCTACGATAAATATTGTCTCTATTGGAAAATCGGGAACCCCTCGGAGGAGGTAACCTACGGTTGCTAACGAGGCTTCTATCTCTATAGGATGATCGGGAATTCCTCGGAGGAGGTAACCTATGATTGCTAACGAGGCTTCCCTCTCTATTGGAAGATCGGGAACCCTCGGAGGAGGTAACCTACGGTTGCTAACGAGGTTTTCCGCTAAATTAAAATGTCCTTATTGGAAGATCGGGAACCCCTCGGAGGAGGTAACCTACGGTTGCTAACGAGGCTTCCCAAGGTCTAAATGAAATTATGGAACTCATTAAGTTGAGTTTAGTAAATTCATTTGGACTAAGTGAAACCAATAGAAAATAGTGGTGCCAAAATGAGGGAACCATAGGATCCTGATCGGTGTTGTTCTAATCAACTTTAACATGCCCCCATAAAATTTATAGAACTTCAACCATAGGGCCACTTGATTTGACATTATAGCTTGCACTAGAAAACTCAAACTCGCCATGACGAGGAGCTTGGAGCTAGCATGGTGGGTACATGACCATCTTCAACAGTAGAACATATCTTCTCTAGCTAAACTAATCTTCCTTTCTTAGGCTAAAACAACAAATCAATAGGACTTCGAGGTTTCTTGCTTGTGCAACATAAATCCTCACCTTATCTTTAGGCCTTTGTATAGCCCTGTTATACAATATAAGCCCTCATTCATCTTAGGATTCTGAGGTTGTCGTCCGTCACGACCTAAACCCTCACATCTTCCAGGCTATTTGTATGATTTTTTCACACGAATGTAAGCCCTAACAAATAGAATTCGCAGGATGAAACACCTAAATATTTCTCCTCAAAACTAAAGCCAAACATTAGGATAGCTTAGGAAGTCACCGAGGTTCTCCTCTAGATCCATGACATCCCCTAGTTCTTCCTATTTTGAACTCTACAACAAAATGTTCCAAATTTAAACAAATCCTCTTTCACACCTCTTTGTCCGATCTCATTGAAAAGTCCTACCCTTTTGAACTCCTTGAAGATAATATTTCCTGATTTTTATTGAGAGTTATCTTAGGTGACTTTGGTCATTTAAGATGTAATTAACTATAAGGGCATGCCCTTATAGAAAGCTTGTCCAAACCCAGCTTAATATAAACCCTATTTAATTATTCATTGGTTAAATAGGGGAAATTTTTGGCAAATACAAAGGTTTCCAAAGACTTGAGGATGTCATATATTTCTTATTTTATTTGATTGAGCTTCATCCTCAAGTCTTCTGTTTATCCTTTGAGAGAGATACATGATTTGAGGTATAGTGCTCTTTCCTTTAAACCATAAAAATATGGGGTCAGTTCGGTTTCATATTTTTCTACACTATATATATGTAAATTAAAATTTCCTTTCGAAGCGGCCAAAAGGATTTTGATTCCGGTGACCGACAACTTCTTTCGGGCAACTCCACAACCCAAAATAGTGCCGACAAAAGTATAACTCTTACCTAGAGAAGATGAAATCCGAACTTTGTTTGCCTTAAAATTGCCTCAAATCCGAGCAATAGCAAGCCCTAGGTGGAAAAATTGGAGGTTGAAGGTGACTAAAAGGTAAAATGATGTTTTACTGTGCAAATTGCAAATTTTTAAGGTGTTTGGGTGGTTTTCAGGTTGAGGGCGCTATCGGTGCCGATACCGGCGCCAGTGGCCAAAAAATCATTTTTTTTTTGTAAATTTCAATTTTCTTTCAATTTACTCTAAAGTCTATTTAGTCTTTTTGAACACTAATTTTCAACTAAAAATAATTCCCAAACAAGCATTTTCACAAACAATACCAAACCAACCTTTATATATGAAAATACCTTTTTTCAAATACATTTTTCTAATCAAACTTTCACATCTTTAAAACAAACTAAATTATAATTCAACGTCAAAATTAAACCACAACACTAGAACACTGACACAAAACTATACACACGATCAAAGTCAATAGAGTTCTAAAGCAAAGTAAAGTAAATCAAATCCACACAATCACATTTAATACATAAGTATTTTAAATAGTAGAGAGTCTAACTTCTTCAATTATTCTACCTCATCTTCATTACTTTCTCCTCCTCTAATATCTCTCATAGACTGATAATGGACATACAAATTGTAGAAGGGTCGGTAAGAGAATTGATATGTCGAATTTTCATTGATTCATCCATTTTCCTTGAACATATGCACCAATCCTGCTTCAATTATTCTAATATGATCAAAGTTCTCCTTCATCCTCCAATTTAGGTGATCAAAAAGGTAGTTAAGATTTCCTATTGCATTCGTAATACTCTTAAGTTCTCTTTCTATTTTTTTTTCATTTTCTTCTCTAAAGTTATTGAACNAAACTAACTTTTATATATGAAAATACATTTTTTACAAATACATTTTTCTAATCACACTTCCACATCCATAAAACAAATTAAATTATAATTCAACGTCAAAATCAAGCCAGAACACTAGAACACTGATACAAAAATATACACAATCAAAGTCAACAGACTTCTAAAATAAAGTAAAGTAAAGTAAAGTAATCAAATCCACACAATGACATTAAATACATAATTACTTTAAAGTATTAGAGAGTCCAACTTCTTCAACTATTCTGCTTCATTTTTAGTACTTTCTTCTCCTCTAATATCTCCCATAGACTGGTAATGGATGTAGAAATTCTAGAAGGGTCAGTACGGGAATTGATCAGTCAAATTTTCATCGATCCATCCAATTTTCTTAAACATCTGCACCAATCCTGCTTCAATTGTTCTAGTATGATCAAAGTCCTCATTCATCCTCCAATCTAGGTGATAAAAAAGGTGGTTGAGATTTCCTATTGCATTCATAATACTCTGAAGTTCTCTTTCTATTTTTTTCATTTTCTTCTCCAAAGCTATTGAACTTCCAACAGTTTGTGGCATTAATGGTGTTGAAGCATGTGATGAACGATCCAAGTTTATATCTAATGCTTCATTCTCATTCCTTATATAATTTTCATCAATAAGAATCATGGGCTCATAGGGTAATAATACATTCTCCCAACTTTCATATGGCACTTGAGATTGATTGAAAAGTAAGAAAATTATAGAAGGATGCCCCAGTCCATATATTGGCCCATTCATAATAATACCCATAACATATTTGAAAATAATCCATCCCACATCAATGGGATTTTCCATTTGAATGCAATATTTTTGGAATTGAAAGCCATGGAATTCGAGATTATAAAGTTTCTGGTCATCCATAGAAATTTTTAGGCCTTTAAAAACACCTCTCGGCAGTTATTTAGGAGTAAAATCCCACCAAAGTCTGTCGCAATCACACTGAATGCGTGAAACTGCTCGGGATGCCGTTGGCGCTCCCCAATGGGGCTGTTGGCGCCATGGTCTATATAGGCAGGCGCCGTCTACGCTAGAGGCCAAAATTGTCTTTTATTTTTTTTTCAATTCGATATCAAATTTTCCTCCAATACATATATTTGTCTTAATTTATGATATATAAAATTGCGTAGGACTAAAAAAATATTATTATTTCCTAAAAACAGTTAATCAGGATGACTTAACATGAAAACACTTGTAATATTAAAAAAATAGTAATATATAGATATATAGATTTATATATGGGTTGCCTCCCTCAAAATGCTTGGTTTAACGTCGCCAGCATGATGTACGACTGTTTAATCAGGATGACTTAACATCAAAACTTCTTTAAATATTGGTATGTGTCCTTCAAAATAATGTTTCTATCGATTCCTATTAACTTTAAATATTTTTTTTAGTTTTAGGATCTCTAATAACAAAAGTTTCATAATGATAGACTTTATTCACCTCTAATAATCCTAACCATTTGGAATTCAGTTTTCCTAAAAATAATCTCAATCATGTTTTATAATAAAACTTCTTATCTAGATTCAAACTTCTTTTAATAATCTTCCGATCATGCTATATTTTCATTTTCTCTTTATAGATTTTTGCATTATCATATGGTTCATTTCTAATGACCTCAAGTTCATTGAGTTGCAATAATATTTTCTCACCAGCATCTTTTAGATTAAAATTAAATTCCTTAGTTGGCCAAAATGCTTTATGATCCAATTCTACTGGTAAGTGGCTTGTTTTTCCAAAAATAAGTTTATATGGGGACATTCAAATATAAGTCTTATAAGCAGTTGTGTATGCCTATAATGCAGTATCTAATCTAGCAGACCAATCCAATTTATAAGGATTTACCGCTTTTTCTAAAGTTCATTTTATTTCACTATTTGATATCTCTGCTAGACTGCTAGTCTTAGGATGATAAGCAGTAGAGAATCTATGCATAATATCATATTTTTAATCAATTTCACGTTTCTCTTATTTCTAAAATGGGATCCTCCATTAAAAATAACTACTATTAGCATTCCATATCTTATAAAAAATATTTTTTTTAAAAAAATTAGAAACACTCTGAGCATCACAATTAGGTACAACAATAACTTCACTCTATTTGGATATATAAAAAACAACAAGTAATATATATAAATTTACAAATAAAGGAATAAATGGTCCCATAAAATCTAATCCCCACACATCAAAAATTTCAACTTCCAATGAGTAATTTAGAGGCATTTCATTTCTTCAAGAAATATTTCCTACTCACTGACATCGATCACATATTTTAAATAATTCATTAACATCTCTAAAAAGAGTAGGCTAATAAAATCCACTTTGCAAAATTTTATATGCAGTTCTATTTGTTCTAAAATGTCCTCAAAATTCAGAATCATGACATCTTTCAATTATTTGTTGAGTTTCTTCATAACGTAAACACCTCCTAATAATTAGATCTTTACATTGCTTATATAAACATGGGTCATCTCAAAAATTGAATTTTGAATCGTTATAAATTTCTTTGATTGTTGATTCTTAAAATCTTGTGGTAGAAATCACTTATAATATTATTTACTATATCGACATAACACGGTATATTTAGAGAAATTTTCTAAAATTTCATTTACAAAATTAGTTAATATTTTTTTTTCTAGTCTAGACAAAAGATCATCTATTTGATTATAATTTTCCTTTCTATCATCTACAATAAAATTAAACTCTTGCAATAGAAGCATCCATCTAATTAATCTTGGTTTAACATCCTTAGTTTGCATGAAGTATTAGATAGCAGAATGATCTAAATGCACCATACATTTGGTTCCAATCAAGTAAGGTCTAAATTTGTCAAAGGCATAGAAAATAACTAATAACTCTCTTTCAGTAGTAGTTTAATTAATTTTAGCATCATTTAGAGTTTTATTAGCATAATCTATCATTTTAAAAACTTTGTTGTGCCTTTGTCCTAAAACAACACCAATAGCATAATCACTAGCAACACACATTATTTCAAATGGTTTCTCCCAATCAGGTGAGACTATTATAGGTACAGTGATTAATTTTTCAATAATTCAAATGCATTTATGCATTCCACATTAAAATCAAATTTTATATCTTTTTCTAAAAGTTGGCATAATGGCTTAGTTATTTTTAAAAAGCTTTTTATGTAATGTTTGTGGAAACCAACATGTCCTAGAAAACTTCTTACCCCTCTAACCGTAGTAGGAGGTGGTAATTTTTCAATAAATTAATTTTTTGTAGGATCTACTTTCATGTCATTTTCAGAAATTTTATGCCCACGTACAATTCCTCCTATAACCATAAATTAACATTTTTCCCAATTTAATACTAGGTTGATTTTTTCATGTAATTCCAGAATTTTTTCTAAATTAATTAAACATAATTCAAATGAAGTCCCGAATATAGAGAAATCAACCTTAAATACTTCCATTCCATGTTCAATTAAATTGTTAAATATTGACATCATACATCTTTGAAATGTCGCAGGTGCATTGCATAGTCCAAAAGGCATTCTACGAAAAGCAAATGGTCCATAAGAGCTTATAAATGTTGTTTTCTTTTGATCCTCATAAGCAATTGGACTTTGATGATAACCATCATATCCATCTAAAAGCAGTAATATTTATTTTCAGCCAATATATTCAATATTTATTCTAGAAAGGGTAAATGAAAGTGATCTTTCCTGGTTGCCATGTTAAGTTTTCTATAGTCTATACAAATTTGCCAACCAGTAACTTGTCTTATTGGAATTAATTCATTTTTCTCATTTACTTGAACTACCACTGTTCCTTTCTTTGGGACACACTGAATCAGACTCTGCTAAGCACTGTCTGGAATAGAATAAATAATTCCAGCATCTAACAATTTTAAGATTTCTATTGTAACAACTTCTTTCATTATTGGGTTTAATCTCCTCCAAAGATCAGCTTTAGGTTCGTATTGATCAACTAATAGAATTATGTGCATACAATTTAAAGGACTAATTCCTTTAATATAAACTAAAAACTATCCAAATGCCTTTTTATATCTTTTCAACATTTCTATTAATTTTTGTTCTTGAATTTCAATTAACTCGGAAGAAAAAATAAATAGACAATGTAGATGATTCTCCTAAAAACACATATTTAAAATGGGAAGGTAATACTTTCAGTTCAATTTCATGTGGTTCAATATTTGAAGGAATAAGATTTTTATTATCATTTTCCAACAAATCTAAAGTTTTAAATTTATCCGAAATATAATCTAAATTCTCTTCTTTTATTTCATTCTCATTCTCACTAAATTCTTCTTGCCTTATTTTTTCTTCAAACTTGTATTTGTTCATTTTCATTATACTCACTTTCAATCTCTTCTTTCTCTTCATCAACTTCAATTTCTTTTTGGATTCTTGATTTAACTTCTTTTCCACTTTGTAATTGAATAACTTTAATTTTCAGTAGCAATATGTCCTAATTGATTTTTAATATTTCTTATAGCAGCCTTTTGATTTTGTATTTGATTTCCTAAATTCAACATTACTTCTTACATTGTTCAACTTCTTTTCCTTAACTTGTGGGTTAGGGTTAGAGTTAAATCCAGGAGGATAATAAGGTCGATAATTAGGATTTCCTTGGCTCTTTAAATTTCATGAGGGGTTCATTGAATTGTTGTAATTATTCTAACTAAATATAGGGTGATTTTTCCATCGAGGGTTGTAACAGTTAGAATAAGGATTATTATTTTGATTATTTATAGCATTTAAAGTTTCATAAGATGATTGAGTATCTATTATCTATTCAAACAATTTTTCCTCTAATACTGGTGGCATTTGCGAATAGTCCACTCTAATTTGATCAATCTTTTTTGATATAGCAGCAATTTGAGAAGCTAAAATTAACATTGCATCAGATTCATGAATACTAGCTGCTCTTTTAAGATTGACCCGTTAAGAAGGCCATTGAAAATTGTTAATAGCTATTTCTTCTATTAAAGAGAATGCTTCATCAAAAGGTTTTGACATTAGTGATCCACCTACAGCAGCATCTATAATAGATCTAAAGTGATCCTACTAATCCATTGTAAAAAGTTTGAATTATTAACCAATTTGGTAAAGCATAGTGTGGATATTTTCTAAGGAGATACTTAATTCTTTCCTAGTCTTCATATATCGATTCCTTTTCAAATTGATAAAAAGATATAATATCATATCTAAGCTTAGCGGTTTTCGAGGGTGAAAAATATTTAGCCAAAAATTTTTGTGATAGCTCTCTCCATGTTCTGATAGATCCAGGTACTAATGAATTTAACTAAGGTTTAGATTTATCCCTTTATGAAAAAAGAAAAAGTCTAAGCCCAACAACATCATTAGGCACTCCATCATATTTAAAAGTAGCACAAATTTCAAAAAAACTAACAAGATGTAAGTTAGGATCTTCAGTAGCTGTTCCTCCAAATTGATTATTTTGTACCATTTGGATAATAACAGGATTTTCTAAAATAAATTAGCAGCAACATTAGGATTTTGAATAATGAAGCGAAGCTCATCTACTGTTGGGTTAGCATAATCTTTTAAAGTTCTTTGTCGATTTTCATTTATTTGATTGTGTAAGTTATCTTCCATTTTGTTCAAATTTTAATTTCTTTTTGTTGTTTTCAAATTTTTCTGATAGTACATTATAATTTTGATTCGTAAGGTACTAAACCTAAAGATCCAATATTTCACATAAATAAATATAATAAGCAAGGAAAAAATTGTTAAAATTACTCTTAAATATAGTTATATATTTTTTAGTTTTTATATATTTTTATAAGTTATCTTTAAATTTCCTAATTTACCAAATTTATTTAATTTACCATTACCTTCCCTGGCAACGACGCCAAAAACTTAATCTCGGTGAAAATATAGTTGTTTAAAATTTATAAAGCTAACTCCGCTTGAGAACAGTGCCAAATTCTTCATGTTGTATTTTATGAAAGTTAGCATTAAGCACTAAATGTTGAGATTCTTTGCAAGTATACATATCGTTATCAAGTAATATAAGACATTCTATTTAAGTCCCAAATATCGATCCCATGAGGAAGGTTTAAATTTTAGATGGCAAATTAAATAGGAAATTCATAGAAATAGAATGAAATTATTGTCACTAAATTCAAATGTCTAAGATACTATCAAAACTAAATTATTAACTTCTAGAAAAATTTAAATACAAAGTTTAAAACTGTAACTACTAAACTATGTTTATGTGATGAAGTTTTCTAATATGAAAAAGCATCTTTCCCACTACAATTAGTTTTTGGTGAAATGAGATGAGATAAATGGTTTAAATTTGTATTTTGCCAAATAGAAGCAATTTCAATTCTCTACCCTAATTCAGTGTTATAGAAAATCATTGGCTAATCTGAGGTTTAGCCTCTAAATCTGTGGCAAGGCTAAGAAGCTACTGGCTCCCACTCCGGAGCTCCCACTTTCCTCCCCCTGAAGGCTAACTCTTGCTCTAGTTCTTAAACTCTAAGATTGAATTGGGGATTTTAGTCTGTCACCCTAAAAATCTCCAATTCTACACCCAATAATGTATATTTCTCTATTTATTTGCACTTAATTTTGTGAACGAAATACTCCATCATGAACTTAAATGTGATTCTCACTTTGTTGTAGAACTCATACTCTATTTCCCAGATCATATGTTTCATACCATATTTTAAAATTTCAATTGGCCAGATAAAAGAGAAAATTAAGAGCGCAGTAAAAAAACCATCACAATTTATTTTATGTTTTAACATTAGCACATCCAAATTATCTCTTCATTTCTCCATATCTCAGAGTAAGGAGAAAGATTAGAGTGAACTACTCAGACTTCATGAGAAAGACACAACAAAACACAAATTTCATATATAAAATAAAGGGGAACTACTCAGACTTCATGAGAAAGATACAACAAAACACAAATTTTATATATAAAAGAAAGTTTTATTGGCACATCCATATTATCTCTTCATTTCACCATATCTCAGAGTAGAAAGAAAGATAAAGAAAACTGCAATTATCTCTTCATTTCACCATATCTCAGAGTAGGGAGAAAGATAAAGGAATCTACTCAGACTTCATTAAAGATACAACAAAACACAAATTTCATATATAAAAGGAAGTTCATACAACAATAATAAACAAGTAACACTTATCTGAGACTCTTTCTCAAAGCAAATCCGTTGTACCCTCTCTTAGGTAATGTAGAAAGAGGAAATCTCTCACTTATCTCCCTTTCCCACACTCTTAGAGAGGAATTTACACTTAAAATCACCACAAAAACTCAAAACTATATAGAAAATAAATAATTAATGGTGTGGAATGGTGTGGAAAGATACAAAGTGGCTCAAAGGGGGGCGAAGAGTCGCAAAGAAAGGCCAAGTGCGAGCGGAGGAGTGCGAAGAGAGTCTTTTTTTATCGATTTTGGCTCTAAATAGAGCCTAAGGTCAGTTTTCCAATTGGTGCATTTGAAAACTCTTTAAAAAGCATGTAAATTCGTTGAATCTTCTAGAAATAGGGTCTGCACCGACACTAGAGCCGTCGACGCCAGTGGCTATTTAATTAAATTCCTGTTCTCTGTCAAATGACATCATTGGTGCCCAGTCTAGCACCGTCGACGCTGAACAATTTTTTTTTTAAAACTTTATTTTGACTCTAAATTTCATCCTTTTTGCTTTCTTTTTGCTCGAAGTCCTAAAAATTAACAACCTACACTAAAACATGAAAAATACCTTCTTTTAAAGTGTAATATCACCAAAAATGAGTATAAAATATGGGTCTAAAAATGCATGTATTTTTAGTGTATGACTTTTTCAAAACAAATAAAAAAATTTGGATCTTTTGAAAGCATAACATTAATGTAAATATCGTTGAAAATGAGGAGCAATTCATTTTAGTTTACTTTAATCTAGCACCTGTTTCTCTTGGGCTACTTTTGTCTATGCTAGTTCTATTCTTCAGGATAAATTCCTTCTTTAGCATAAACTTACCCTCAGGGGAGATACCAATAAAGAAAACTTTTTTGCTGGGGTTGATTTCAACATTATTATTAAACCCATTGACTGGAGAGGTGGTAGGTGTGGTGATCTCACACTTATTAATCATTTCTGTGATAAAATTGATAAGGCTGGTCTCTATGATCTTGGGTACAAAAGTTCCCCTTTTACTTGATGAAGGGGATCCCTTTTTCAATTTGTGGACCGTTTCTTTGGAAATCACTATTTTCTCAACTACTTTCACATCTCTAAAGTACAACATTTAAATCACGTTGGTTAATATCATAACCCCATTTTGCTTTCTCTTACCTTTACTATCAAACCTGCTATGTATCACTTTAAATTTTTTAAATATCTTTACTATTTTTGATACCTTTTTTAGTATTATTAAGTAGGCTTGACACTTTCATGGTGTTGGTAATCTGTGGTTCATGCTTTGGAAACTACATAAACACGTAGGTGCTAAGTTACATAGGTAGAATTTTCATACCTTTTGTAACATCCATAATAAGGTTAAGGAGGCTCAAATGGTCATGGATACTCTTCAGGCTGAGGTTACTTGCTCTCCTCATCATGTCACTGAGTTGGATCAAGCCCATACAACTCTTCTTGAGGTTGTTTCTTTAGAAGAATAACTATTACAACAAAAAGCTAATAATATTTATTGCACTAGAGGGGATCACACTACAAAATTTTTTCATGCCTCAAATAAGAATAAAAGAAATCTGAACCCTATTATTAAACTTGAAATTCCTAATGGGAGGTCACTAACTGATAAAGATGAGATTGGTATTAATGTTGTAGATTATTTCTCAAATTTTTTTCAAGCTATTATGCATGTTCTTCCTATTGATTCTGACTTATTTGCGAGGGAATGTGAGTATGTCTCTAATATATCTGTTTCTGATATCCTTACTGAGAAGGAGATTTTTTTAGTGTTTAAGGAAATCATTCTAATAAGGCTCCTATTCCGGATGGCTTCACTGTAGCCTTTTATGTAACTTGCTCGGATATTATCAAACATGAGGTTATTCAAGCCATTCAAAGTTTTTTTCAGGGTGATGATCCAGGAAAATTATTTACTTCCTCTCTAATTGTGATCATTCCTAAGGGTAACGACAAAACTAGTTTGGATAAATTTAGACCTATATCCCTCACTTATGTTATCTCTAAAGTTATAAGAAAACTGCTTGTTTGCAGATTACAACCTCTTCTCACAGATATTATCTTGCCACAACAATCTGCCTTTATAAAAGGGCGTGATATAACTAATAATATCTTACTCGCGCAAGAACACGTTGAAGTTCTTAATAAAAAATGTTGCGTTGGTCACATGGTTCTTAAAATGGACATTAAAAAAGCCTTTGATAATACTAGTTGGAATTTCCTTATTAAAATTTATCGGGCCCACGGTTCCAAAATAACTTCTACTCTTTAATTCGAAGATGGTTGGAGAATAACCACTACAGTATCCTTATTAATTGTAACTCCTATAGTTTCTTCTCTACTCATAGGGGTATCAAGCAAGGTGACCCATTATCCCCTACTATTTTTATAATTTCTTTAGACTAATTCTCTCATTTAATCAATTAAATGAAGATGTGTAATCCATATAGTCAATTCTTCCATAAATCGACAATTTTGGTTAGCCGTTTAGCTTAAGCAAACGATGGCATTCTTTTCTCTAATGCTAATAAATTTGCTTTTAAAGCACTTATGAAGGTTCTTGATAGTTTTTAAGAAACTTAAGGTTTATTTTTCAATAAGGAAAAATGCAATATCTACTTTGGAAAATTTGTTAAAATAACCACTATCACTTGGGCAGTGTCCTACACTGGTTGCCCTGCTGCCTCACTGCCTCTTAAATATCAGGGAATTAATTTACTTAGGGGCCGTCAGAAACAAACACGTGGTAGATAAAATAAAGCATACAATTAATGACTGGAGAAACACTTTTCTCTATAACGGTGGCCGTCACATTCTTCTTAAAAGTGTCTTACTTAGCATTCCTTTGTATGCATTACAAATTCTAAATCATAAGAAGTGGAAAGGCTATTTATTCATTTCTTCGGTCAGACATTCAATCTTGAAAACATTGGGCTACTTTCTCTAAGGGCTGCAAGTCTATATCCACTGGGGGTTTAGGTTTTAGCAGTTTGAAATTTTTTTTTGATATTAATATATGTAACCTTTGGTTTAAATTTTGTGCTAACAGTTCTTTATGGGCTAAATTCCTCCTAAATAAATATTATTCTAATGTAAACTCGGTAATTGTTCAATTGATAGTGAGTGACTCAAAGTTTTGGAAACCAATCCTTAAAGTTAGATCAGTGGCTAACAATTTTATTTATTGGGATATTTGAGAGGGTAATATCTCATTTTGATATGATCAATGGGGTTAGGAAGATTGGTATTTAATATCACAATCACTACTTAACAATAATTTGCTTATTTATATCCGTTGGCTTGATGGTAATTGGGATGTTAACAAATTGTTTGCTCTTATTGTTGACAAATTTGCTTAAGTCCCTAAAATTCCTATAAAAAAGAGATTAAAGGACACTCCACTTTGGAAACTATCTCTTCTATTGCCCCCACTAAATTGTTTTACTCATGTGTCTACAATTACATTAATTGGTGTTGTCAAAAAGATATATCAAATGCATTTCTTTCTCCTTCTATTTGTTTCTTCCTTTGGAGATATTTTCTTAATATGTTACCTTTTGATGATATCCTAAAGCTCAAAGGTTTGAAGTTAGCTTTGCAATGTTACTTATATAAGAAGGATGAGGAATTTGTTGTACATCTATTTTTTCATTATTTTTATGACCAGGAAATCTGATATTCTTTGGTTTAACATTTTCATATAAATTGGTTAAATACATCCTCTATAAATAACTATCTTTGCTTAGAGAGCTTCTACCCAGGAAGATAAAAAATTGCTTGGTTTCCATTAGTAGTTAGTTGGTTTATTTGGGTTGCCATAATTGATTATAAATATCAAAATTTTGGTTTGAGTCTATCTACAATTTTTTTCATATATTTTTGCTTATATCCATTGTGCTTGTCAAGGCTTATGTCTGGGAGGATCAATGATTCAACCACGGGTTAATAGGGTGGCCACTCTCATTAAGTGAAACCCCATCCTTTGGGTTGGATCAAGATCAGTATAGATGGAAGTTGGGCTTCTATTGTAGCTGGTGCTAGTGGGGCTTTTCGTAATCACTTGGGCCATTGTTTTTGTTATTTTTCTTCTCTCATAATTGCCTCTTCTTCCTTAGAGGTCGAGTGCTCGACCTGTTTACTAGTTTTGCAGGAAGTGATTTCCTGTAATTTTACTAATCTTGTTGTTGAAACTAATTATCTTACCCTTTACAAAAATTTTGATCTGGCTTCCATACCAAAATGGAATTTGTTGGGTACTTGGAAAAGAATTAGAGAGCTTATTTATAAGTATTACTTATAAATTAAAATGTCCTATATATTTATTGTGAAGGTAATTCTTTTATTTATTTGTTGACTAAGAAAGACAAAGATGCGAGTAGCTTTTTCGTTGGTGCTAGATCCCCACAACATTTAAAAAGTCTCTTATTTGGAGGCTCTCTGGATTTACCTTTTATTCAGGTATAGCTTTGAATTTCAGTAAGTCTAGTTTTTTGTTCTATCATTTTAATGAAAGATTGTAGCTCCTTTGGTGTTGTTGGTTCGCTCATTAGGTTGGGGCTGCTTTGTGTTGCCCACTGTCTTTTTGTTGAGCCTATTTCTCTAATCTATTACTGCCTTAAAACCTAGGGAACTCTTCCCAGATTTGAGAATTATAGAATTTATTTGGTGGTACGTGTTGGGATGGCCTTTGTCTCCTTCTGTTTATTTCTTATACGACTGGGAAGATTGTATTCTTTCTGGACTTATTTTTTAATTCTTTACTTTGGAAGTTCTCTCAGTTTAATGCATAACTATGGTTGTTTTGCTTTGTTGGCTATCATGGAGATTCGGGTTGCTTTTCACTCTAATTTCTACTGCACTTGTGATTACAGATTGTCATATTTATGTTTCTTGGATCAGGTAGCAGCTTGCAGTTTTTTCTTTTTGTTTCCTAAAAATTCAGCTATGTTTTCCTTTACTCCATTCTTTCTGTATTACTTTGAGGACTCCTTAATTTTGTTTCTTTTTGAGCATTTATGTGGGTTTCCCTTGATTTGAGGCTCCCTGTCTTTGAAGATTTCTATTTTCCACATTGCTTGGTTAGAGGCCGGATTTTTATGGTCTGGATGTACTCCACCGCTGCTTGAGATTTCAGGTTTTTCTGTTGTCTCGAGAGGCCCTCCAAGCCTTGGTCCCATTTGTTTGGTGTAACGCTCAGTTTCTTGGAGTTGCTCTGGTCTTTGGCTTTTTTGGAGCTAATGCTTGGGTATACATATATGTGTTTTGGATATACAACCTTTTTTCTATTTTGTTATCTCTTTTGGTGTATTCTTTTTTGGTTGCTTTTATGGGGATTTGTAATGTGGTTAAGGAACCTCCTTATGAGTGTGTACTTTATTTCTTTTAGATTTTTAGTTTCTAAGGATCCTCTTCCAACCCAATCTTTGTACTCATGTTTTGTGATTAACACGTAGGAAGCCAAATAATGTTCCTTTCCGCAATATATATATATATAT
>JXCR01110310.1:78204-88221 GCA_002079205.1 Phalaenopsis hybrid cultivar | reverse complement strand
TATATATATATATATATATATATATATATATATATATATATATATATATATATATATATATATATATATATATATAAAGGAAGGAGCAAAGCTCCATCTTCATTAGATTAAAAAGACAACAGAGTTACATGCCAAAAAATGGGACCCCTAATTAAACAACAAGGTGGGCCCATAAAAATGAAGACTTATGAAAAGATTATCTAACAAGAGGAAGGGGTAATATATTTGCTTCCATGAGTAACTTCACTGGAGGGGGAGCGGATTTACGGATAAGGGTATGATCAGTGTGAAGCCCCACTCAAGCTAACTAATTAGCTTGCATGTTTCCTTCCCTGTGGATTTGAGAATAAGTGATCTTTAGGCCCTGCCCCAATTGCTGAATTCCATTATACAGATAGACCAGATGCCAAGGGATTTTTTTAGAGCCCTTCACAATACTAATAAAAGTGCTTGAGTCTGATTCCACCCATAGTTGAAAAATACCAACACTTTTGGCAAGAAAAATTTTCCAATAGATTTCCAAAGTTTCAGCTTCCAGACGGTCACTAACAAAGGCAGGTGACCAAAAATATAGCAAAAAAAAACACTTCTACCGTCCCTGAAAACACCGCCTATGCCAGCATAAGGACATAAGAAATTACCATTTGTATTGACTTTGGCCCAGCCCTTTTGGGGTAATGCTATCCCACCAGAATGGGCTTAACCGGAATGGAGGTACCCAAATCACCATGTAAAGTTTCTCTAGAAAGTTCTTATGTTTACAGCTTTTATGTACATAAGCAATACAATTTTGAGCCACTTTCTTCACCTCAAAAGAGGCTTCCTCAAATTTCATCTTAATCCTTGCCATCCACACAAACCAATCCACTATGCAAGGCACGACAAATATCTTACCAATCATCCAATGTTGATAGCACTGAAAGAATTCTCCCCATGATAAATTCTAAATTGGAAGATTAGCCTGATTCAAAATAACCTCCCAAATCTGTTGCACAAAGGTATGTTTAAAGAATAGGTGGTTCAAAGATTCCACCTCCATCTTGCAAAAAAGACACCAAGACGGACCCCTTAGTCCTTTTAGGTTTAGTATGTCATCAGTGAAAAGGAGTTTATGAAAAAGTCTCCAGCAAAAAAAAGACATAGATGGTGAGAGAAATTTACTCCACACCCTAGAACCCCCACTCCACAGCTTGATGAGGGAAGCAGGACTCCCCAATGAATGCATTTTAAAGATTGTAAATGGCCCTTTTTAATCACTACTCTATCCTTTTTGGATGGATCAATATACATTTTTTGAATACTTGCAATCTAATGAGGTTCACATACACTATGAAGAGTTTCAAGATTCCAGCCCCCATTCACCCAAATATCAGCCACTTGAATAGATTCATCTAAACTATTTGAGGTACCTTGGTCTAATCTCCCATCCAAGTTCCAATTATCCAACTGGAAGTTAAGTTTACTTTTCCCACTTCCCAAATGAATAAAATTTCAGCCTCAGTCTTTACCTTCAGCATCTTGTTCCACATAGTAGAATCTCCCAATTTCCTTGGAACCTGAGTTGGATGGCTGTGTTTACAAGACTTGCCCATCTTAAAGGCAGCCTAGAGAGAAGATTGAGCTCTAAATTTCATCCAAAGTTTACATAAATTAATATGTATAAGATGAGAGAAACTTTTGAAACCCAGGCCACCAGCCTTTGTGGCCTTGCAAACCTTGTTCCAACTAGTTCAATGCACTTGTTTTGTTTGCCCAGACCACAAGAAACAATTGAAGATCCTATCTAAGATCTTTTGTATAGACTTCTTCATCACTGCCATCTGTGACAAATAATCAAGAAGAGTGGAAAGAAGATTTTTCAGTAATGTTACTCTAGCTTTGTAACATTACACAAATAAGAATTCACCTAGCTTTGTAGTTTATCCTGGAATTTCTCCGCAATATGATCAAACTATATTTGTTTAGTTATGCCTTTTACTAGGATAGCACCCAGATATTTTAAAGGAAGTTTGCTGACACTAAAACCAGTAGTTTCGGAAATCCAGTGTTTGAACAATGTTTGATTTTCTGACTGAACACAACCACACATTTCTGGGTATTCAAGACCATACCAGAGCTCCTTTTAAACTGAGCTAAAAATTTTAGGATAGATCTAATAACAAGCTTTGTTGCTTTAGAGAAAATAGTGATATCATCAGCAAAGGCAAGGTGATTAATAATCAAGTTAGACCTATGGCTATATAAAGATTGTGGAGCCTTAACAGCTACCTCATTTAGCAATCTAGATAAGTAATCAAAAGATAAAATAAAAATTGATGGCGATAGTGGGTTACCTTGCTTTATACCTCTAGAAGCACTAAAAAAGTCATGGGAGCTCCGATTGATAAAAACAGATTGATAATTATTTGATAGCTATTTACCAATAAGAGGGATTAAAGAAGGAGTGAATCTTATAGCAGTGAAAACATCCTCAATAAAACCCTAGTAATAATATCATAAGCCTTCTTGATGTCTAATTTGAATATAGCATTTCCCCCTCTGCACTATCTATCTAGGTCCAAAACTAGCTCCTAGGCTAGTAAGACATTATCCACAATACTTCTCTCTTGAACAAATGCAGTTTGATTCACACTGATAAGCTGATTAAGGTGGGGTTGTAATCTACATGCAATAATCTTACTAATGACTTTGGAAAGTACTGAAGTCAAGCTAATAGGTCTAAAATGTTACCATTTAAACTTGACTTTATCCCTTAGAATCAAAGTAGTAGTTGAAGATGTAAAATAGTTAGGAAGATCAATACCCTAAAAGAAGCTTTGTATAGCCACAGTGACCTCTTTCTTAATAATATGCCAAGCTTTCTTATAAAAATTAGCGGTAAATCCATCAAAAGTAGCCACTTTAGAACTATTAATTAAATCTAATGCTTCCCAAATCTCCTTCTCATCAGGAACAATAGTAAGAACCAAATTTTTTACGTATTCCACTTCCTTCCCAAAAACATCTTGTTGATAGACAGTCTATCCAACTCAGGCTGATTAAAAAGCTCCATAAAATAGTTCACAGTACTAGAAGCAATCCCATCAGCATTATCAATCCAAGTGCCAGTATGATTAAGAATTTTATGAATAGTATTACACCTTCTCATGTAATTAATACAAGCATGGAAAAATTTGGAGTTTTTGTGCCCCTCACAGAATTTAACCTTGGCAGCTTGCTGGGCATAAAATTCCTCCTGCATTGAGATGGCCTCCATTAAATCTTCATTAGATCTAAATAGATCAGCATTAACCTCCTTATTCTATTCTAACAAATGCTCCCACTTTATCATAGAATCTTCAGCTTCATTGACTTTGGCATTAACATCCCAAAAACCACTCCAATTCTATTATGACAGGTGTTTACCCATCTTCTTATGTAACATCTAGAGCTTGATCCAAGAATTCTGATTGTTGCAATCCTTCCAAGCCAATGAAACTTGGTTGAGAAAAATCACTGTGTAGAGATCACATATTCAATTACCTAAAACAAGACCTGCTCTTAGTAGGGGAGGCAGTAATTGTAATCAAGAGAGGTCTATGTTCAGACCCACTCATTATCAGATGTTGCATAGAAGTGTGAAGGAACTCTTTCAGCCAAGCATCATTGACTAGAATTCTATCGAGTCTTTCCCATACATGTCCTATTCTCCAAGTGTATTTGGGTCCAAGAAACCCCAAATCAAACAGACCTGCCCTCTGAATATTTTCATTGAAGTAGTTGATTAGATTCAAATTAGGCATTCTAACCCTTACTTTTCATTAGGAGATGCCACACAGTTAAAATCTCCCCCCCCACTAGCCAAAAGGACCTCAAATTACTGCTGATATACAATAAATGTCTCCACTAATCTTGTCTAGACACTGCTAAGCACCCTGCATAAAAAAAAGTGGCCAAACCACTAGACTCCCCCAAAGAAAATATCAAATGATGAAATTGCTCATTTTCCCTGATTATAGAACAATTAATCTCATTTCTATAGAACAATCAGATTTTATTACTCATATTAGTGAAAAACTGAAAACCACAAAATTTTTTGGTAATTCTCTAAAAATGTTTAGAAACTAAGGGTTCCATAATATCAATATTCCAAAATTTATGCATTCTATTAAGAGCAAGAATTCTATTAAGGGATCTAGGATGAGCTAATCCCCTAACATTTCAATAAAGAAATTTCATCATCTAAAGGAAGTGAATTTCCCCCTCCTTTTAGTTCTAACCCTAATAGGAGCTTGATGAGAAGTGCCCTCCCCAACTGTGCAAGGATTGAAGACCAAATTCTTTAACTCATGCACAGTTTTCTTTTTCTTTCTTTATTTTTGGATTTGCCAATCCTCTTCTAAAGCCACATTCATCTATTTTATTAAGTTATCATCCCGAGAACCTCACCAATGGGCTTCTCTAACATTTTCCTGAGATCCCTAAAAAATTGGTTGGATAACCATATCCTAATTAGTAATAACCACATCACTGAGAACAGTCTCAGGAAGAGTTTGAGCCCTATCCATAGAGATATCATTAGTTCTAACTATTCCCCCAACATTAGAAAGAGTGTGCTGTGTAGCCAAACCCTGAGCACCAAACACATGAGCCCAATTAGTGGTTTCCAACCCCTTCCTCACAACTTGTGGGGTGGAATCTAAAACCTTGGCCTCAACACCTCTATATGGTTCAATATCTCCATGTTGTTCACCATGTGGAGCATTCTCCACTACATTCCCTCCATCTTCCTTTTCCCCTGGGACCTCCTGTCTTTTCCTCAGGTTGGGATGGAGTCTGAAACTCTTATTGTCAGTATGTCCAAACATTTTACAATGGTGGCAGTAGTAGGGTCTTTGTTCAGCAATAATCTTTTGCCAATATCCATTATGTTCAGTACCAAGCCAAATCTCCTCCAAAATAGGTAGAGTAATGTCCCTTTCAATCAAGATCCTTGCCACTGATGGTCTGAAAATATTAAATGTGGGTACATCAAGCTTAAGAGGTCTCCCTAAATCCAAAACAATATTAAACGGTACTTTATGATTTAAGAAGTGCAGTTTAAGACCATAAAATTTAAACCATATGGGAACAACAGGTAGTTCCTTGCTTGGATCAAAATCTGGTGTCCACTTAAGTAGCGTCATGGCAGTCCCCTCTATAAGTATGCACTATTTGGAAAATATCCTAGCATAGTCATCATCTCTGGATAGGTTTATTAAAATATGTCTACCATCCAATAAACTTACTCTCCAAGCACCATTAAGTTTCAGATTGTAAAAGAATTTCCTGATATATTCCATCTTGGAATGAGCCATTTTGAATTTTCCCTATAAGAGTTAACTTGCAGCTGTCAGTAAGTCCATGAATGTCTTCAGCAGAGTAAAAGATAGCCAATTTTCCATTTTCCCCCCTTTCCTTACTATAGGTTTAAATAAGGGGTCAGCACCCTCATGGTAAGCTTTAGGAAAGACTAAGTCATCATAATTTTTAATAATTTCAAAACTCTTTCCCACAATGTCTACAAAAGTGGCTTTAGATCACTAGATATTTGTTGCTAGATCCAATGCATTTGGATCAGCCATAAGGGAGCTCGAGAACAGTAAAAGACAAGAGCAAACAGTCCAAAGGATGAGGGGAGTAAAACCTTCAACCACCCACGAAAAAAAAAAAGCTAGCAAAGTCAAGTGGAATAAATGCAGCACTTCAAAGCACACCAAGTATAAATAACAAGATCAGAAGACAACAAAACAAAGCTCCACAATAGAAGCTTCTAAAAGAGGCCACAAATCAATAGAACAGTAAAATATGAAACACCAAAAGCCCGGGAAGAGGAAAAAGCTTAGCAAAACTAGGAGAGAAAGTTACAAACACTCCAAGCACATTAGAGTGGTAGAGAATATCCAGAGAAAACCATAAACAACTCTCCATCCTTTATAACAATCATCCATTTCGCAGAAACCCTAGCATAGCACAAGGAAAACCAGCCACCATCTCTTATATATATATATATATTGGTGAAAAGAGTTGCTTATGACTCCCTACATGTTGAAGTAAAAAGGACTAGTACAAACATCAGAGAGGGGGCTAGGGATTTCACTGTTTGTTTCAATACAGGAAACCAGGAAATCCCCCAAAAACTTTAGGTGTCACCCTCAAAAAAAAGAAAACTACAATGACTCAACAAAAGGAAATAAGTGTGAGATTGCATCTGCCCCCACATTAATCATTTATCTTTGTAGACCATTCTGATGTGAGAGACATTTAAAATATCTCCTTGCAGCAGATAAAAGAGAGCAGGTGGGGGGTTGACAACAACTTCAGTCTCATTAGAGTGTGATCCAAGTTGGGCCAACCAGTTTGCAGGATAGTTACCTTCCCCATAGATAAAAGTGAACTGAATTTGTATCTTGCTAGTGAGATCTCTGATTTTGCTTATCCAGTAAGAGTAGTGCCAGGGAGTCTCCTCCTCCTGATTTAAAAGGGGAATAATCACAGCAGAATCCACTTCTAACCAAATTCTATTCCAATTAGCTTTAGTGGCAAGGTTGATTGCCCAATACACAGCAATGAGTTCAGTTTCAGTGGCATCATTGGCCAGGACAGGGGTATGAAAGTATAGCAAGCACTTACCCAAATGATTTCTATATATACCTCCCACACCAGCTCCATTTTTAGTAAAGCTTCCATCAGTGTTAATCTTCACAATAAGATGATTTGGGGTTTTCCAGTAGACTCTAATGACCTGAATAAAATCAGACTTATTGGATGTACAGGAGTTAGAAATGTTAGGAAAACCTTTCTAATTAATCATCTTATGCAAGTAAGTTACACAATTTCTGGTAGTAATCCCCACATTTGGATTTTCATCATCAAATTTGACCTTGTTTCTTTCCATCCAGACGAACCAAGCAATGGTTAAAGGGATAGCAGCATACTTTCTTATCTTTCAGTGCCACCAGCAATCAACCAGCCTATCCCAAGTGAGCTCTTTCTGATCAATTGTCAACTGATTTAGGAACTATTTTCATACCTGTTGAGCAAAGTTACATTGAAAGAATAAATGATTCAGATTTTCCTCTTCCTTATTACATAACCAGCATTTAGAGGGACCCCTCAATCCCTTCAGCTTTAGAATGTCATCAGTAGGGATCATTTTATGGAATATTCTCCAGCAGCAAACGGACATAGAAGGGGATAGGAATTTGTTCCATAAATGATTACCCCAGGGAGTTTGCTCCCAGCAGAAGTTTTTGGAATATATGGCTTTGGTAAGGCTTTGGTGGGAAGTAGACTGCCATAAAATTTTATCAGCAATATTTTTGTTAAATTTTATACTGGCCACTTTGGTAGTAGAGTAAGGTTGCAGAAGACTTGCAAACTTACCCAAGGACCAGTTATCACCATCCCAACAATCAGCCACTTTCAATTCACTATTGTAGATATTGGTAATGGGGGAAAGCCAGTCTTTGGGACACCAATTGTCAAGCCAAAACTTGATTTCCCCATTACCCAGCTCCCAACTGTAGTTGGTTTTAGCAATTTGTCTGATTTTCAGTATTTTCACCCAAATTCTAGAATCACCAATTTTCCTTAAGACCAGTGTGGGGTGCTGATCTTTGCAGTACTTACCCCACATGAATTTTGCCCACAGTGAATTTTTGGTCCTAAACTTAATCCAGAGTTTACAGATATTGACTTGAAGGAGTTGATCAAGGTCCTTAAAACCAATTCCCCCAGAAATTTGAGGTTTAGCTGCTTTTCTCCAAGAAGCCCAATGCATCTGCTGTCTTTGACAAGGCCACAGGAATTTATTAAACAGTCTCTCTAGTTGTGCTTGAGTGCTTTTCTTTATAGTAGTCATCTGTAGTATATAAGCTGGGAAGGTAGTGATTATGCTCTTTAACAAGGTAATTCTTCCCCCCTTAGACAAGAAGGTCTGTGTCCACCCATTGAAAAGGTTATAGACTTTATTCAGTACCTCATGAAACTGAGTTTGTTTGGCTCTGCCAGTGATAAGGAGCACCCCAAGGTACTTAATAGGGAGTTGAGTAATTGTGAAACTAGTATAATCAGATGCCCAAAGTTTATGAGTGGAAGGTACAAGTTTATAGAATACCATCTGACACTTTGCTGGATTGAATGCCATTCCTGAAAGAGCTTGGAACTTTTGTAAAATTTGGAAGACTTTTTTGATAGAATTTTTGCTGGCTCTGGAGAATACCATTATGTCATCAGCATACAGTAAATGGGTAATGGCAATGTTGGATCTATGATGGTATCTGTTTTGACTATGATTCAGCAAGGCTTCATCAAGCATTCAGGACAAATAATTAATTGCAAGTATAAAGATGGTGGGTGATAGTGGATCCCCTTGCTTTAAACCTCTTGTAGCAGTGAAAGAGCCCCTCCCTTGCCCATTTATCAGGACGGAATATTCATTGTTGTGCAGCCACCTCCTGATTAGGTGACAGAATCCAGTATTAAATCCTCTAACACTTAGGACCTCCAAAATGAAATCCCAGCTAATGGTATCATAGGCTTTCTTTAAGTCCAGATTATAAACCATATTACCCCCTCTACAAGCTTTATTCAAGTCTTGTAGGAGTTCTTGGGCCAGAAGAGTATTATCAATAATGGACCTTCCTTTCACAAAGGCAGTTTGATTGGGTTTAATTATAGAGTCCAAGTGAGGTTGTAGCCTGTTCACAATGATTTTATTGATGGTTTTACTAATGACAGTGGTTAAACAGATGGGTCTGAAATGATTCCAGTTTTTCTGTATTTCAGATTTAGGGATCAGTACAGTGGTGGAGGAGCAAAAGTACTTTGGAAGATTGTTGCCTTGGAAGAAGCTTGTATCAGCAACAATAACATCAGTCTTAATAATTTCCCAGGACTTCTTGTAGAATTCAGCAGTGAATCCATCAGGGCCAGCAGATTTACTGTTATCTATGGAACTGATTGCATTCCATATTTCCTTTTCAGTGGGGATGTCAGTAAGCTTGAGACCAGCAGTGTAGTTCAGTTCTTCCATGAAGTATGCCTTCTCAATGTGGGGTCTAAGGTTATGTTCCTGGTTGAGTAATTCTTTATAATAACATATAGCATCATTTGCTATATCATTGTTGTTATGTAACCACTGGCCATTGGAATTTTGAATAGCATGGATGGTATTGCATTTTTTTTATATTTGATGTAGGCATGAAAGAATCTAGTGTTTCTATCCCCATCAGTGAAAATATTCATGGCTGCCTTCTGTTTAAGAAATTTTTCCTGGTAATCAATTACACTGAGGAGGTTGTTCTGAGCAATCAACAGCTTTTTCTCCTCCTCAATACCAAGCTGTCCCCCATTCTCCAAAGTTTTGACTTCATCTTCAGCCTTCTGAACTGTGGCATGAACATTTCCAAAAGTGTTTTAGCTCCAACCTCTGAGGGCTTTAGCAATCTTGATTTGCAGTAAGCTTAGCTTGACTAAGGGGTCAGGCTGAGAGACCCCTTTCCATAGATCAGCAATGTAATTGTTATAAGAAGGATGTGCAGTCCACATGTTGAGATATCTAAAGGGTGGGAGCTATAGTTATCAAGTGAGGTGATGCTTATAAGAATAGTTCTATGATAAGAGCCAGCAAGGCTAAGGTGAGTAACAAAAGTAAGGAGGAAGTGATTAAACCATGCATCATTAACCAACATTCTATCAAGCCTCTCGTAAATAGCTCCCCTTTTCCAAATGAAAGTAGGTCCCTTGAAACCCAGATCAAAGAGACCAGCCCTATGGATATTATCTCTGAAGGTATTCATCTTGGCAAGGTTTGGAGTTCTACCTCCAGATTTTTCAGTGGAAAAAATGATACAATTGAAATCACCCCCCACCAACCATGGGGAGTTCACCTTTTGACTGATGTGAATCAACCTATTCCACAGCTCTTTTCTAGCATCCTTTGTACATCCAGCATAGGTAAAGGTAGCTTCACCTTTATGTCCAGTCATATTGAAT
>JXCR01110310.1:11423-75943 GCA_002079205.1 Phalaenopsis hybrid cultivar | reverse complement strand
TATATATATATATATATACACACACACATCAATTTTTTGTTATTATTAGTGTAGGGTGTCCACTTGCATGGCTCAATATGGTCTAAGGTTTGTCCATAGCATCCGATAGCTCAAGGTACCCACCAGAGACCTTCCGGTGCTTGTTCAGGGCAAG
Source organism: Phalaenopsis hybrid cultivar (assembly GCA_002079205.1). Taxonomy (NCBI): domain Eukaryota; kingdom Viridiplantae; phylum Streptophyta; class Magnoliopsida; order Asparagales; family Orchidaceae; genus Phalaenopsis; species Phalaenopsis hybrid cultivar. The sequence continues at coordinate 75,789 of JXCR01110310.1, read as the reverse complement.
TAGTTAAGCTTGGTGGTGAGTCATCCCTACAAAAGGAAATTCCCCCCAGGAGGTTTATCTGAGACATGAGGTGTGGTTTCCACCCAATTCATGATTAGAAGTTATCACACGTTCATCTAGAGCCTTCTACAATCATGTGAAGTCATGTAGTCCACCTACACATGCTATAGGAAAATTAGGCTTAGGGACAACTTACTCATGCCACGGTTTAGGATGACAGTTGACATCCATTTCACTAGTGAATGACCAACAAAAATACTTCACTATGAAGTTATGACACTATATTGCACTCACATGGAGCCTACCATAGATTCCGAATAAAAAAAATCTTTCATGGGGTGTTCCAGCTGAAAATTAGGGTTTAGGATAGACCGACGCCCAAGAGCCATCACCGGGGGTCCACACACCTAAAATACCTTTTAAGACTATAAAGCCTATTCCATTGGTGGTTTATCACATATTTTTAAGATTCTGAAAAAGTCCGACACCTTAGCGTTGAGAAATGGAGCACCATGGCGCTCCAACAGGCTAAAAATATCAATTTTTCCTGAGAGATTGGAGCCTAAGCATCGCAGTTTTGGTGTCAATGCTCTACAGGTGATGTACCGCTAGTGTGTACTATTTTTCTACGTGTTTTATATCAATTTAAATCCCTGGTTATAGTGCAAAAAACTTGACCCATCCTAAAATTACATAGTGATTTTTAAATGTTATAAAAATATACAACAATAGTTCACACATTAGTGGTTCTATTCAAGTTCACATATCACTTCAAGTAATATAGGGCTTTTCCTTATAAATGCTAGTATTGATCCCACGTAGAAGCGAGGTAAGAAATCCCTTAGGCTAATTCTAGTCTACTACTATCAGTCCTTAGTATGGAAGGTCGATTTAAAAGGTTTTTCTAACAAGTACTCCTAAATTTAAATCTTATGTTTAAAACAACCAACAACTGCTCCTAAATAGGAATATTAATTTTAAAGATAATCCTTTCTATATAATTTAGTTTGGAGAATTTTGAGATGTTAAAACTACTATTCTAATGTAGTGAATTGGATAATGTGCCAAATAGGAGAACTCCTATTATTTAACCTCTGAGAGTGCATAAAGAATATTGACTAATCTAGAGTTTGGTCCTTAAATCCGTGGTTAGGTTGAGAGGATACTGGCTACCACTGAAAAACTTTTCTCCCTTGCCTAACGGCTAACAATCTCGCTTTAGTTTCCAAGCAACTGAACCAAATTAGGGATTTTAGTATGTCACCGTAAAATCTCCAATTCTACGCCCATCAAATTATATTTCCCTATTTATTTGCCCCAAACCCCATGGACTAAATTCTCATCCATGAAATTGAATGTGATTCTTACTTTGTTGTAGAAAGCATAGCTCTTTCAAATCTTATGTTTCTCAACAAATTTTAACATTACAAAGGATTAAATTGCAATGTAAATCAAGTTAAAGTAAAAACCATCACATTTATAATTAAAGTGCATACTAAGATGCATCCCAAAATCCTACACATAGTAAAAGAAATGTAAAATGAAAACAACCGCATAATCTTCTCATGCCACTATTTCCAAACAAAAAGAAAGAGTAAGAAAAACTACTCATAAAGCACGAAGAAAATATGAAGGAACACTTCAGTACATCAAATTAAATCCACTAGATAAGTGTACAAAATTATAAGATAATGAAAAACGCAATACTGAGATTTTTCCCTTTGATAGAAAGATGAAGATCTATCCCACAAAGTTTCCTGTAGATCCATGTAATGCTACTACAATTATTTACAAATTCCCTCAAAATCCACTCTCTAATCTCTTCATAAAAAGTAGAAATCTACATTTCTACTCCTATTCTAAGATCTCTAAGCATTCCTCTCATTTTTCCTAACATACACGCCCACACACACACACACACACAAATACCATCTATGAGAGGTTCTAGTCCCTTTATTTTAGAGAGGCACAAAATTCCTTCTTTTTCCCAAAAGACACATCTTTTCATTTCAAGAGAAGTATCTTCATCCAATAGATATATCTCTTCATTCATAAGCTTTTTTAAAGTACCTAAATTCATTGAACCACTCAATTGGGTGTTTGATTCACTTAGATCCTTTTAGAACATCTTAAAATAGTCAAAAACTACCAAAAATCCATCTGTAACCATCTCTGGCACCTTCGGTGCCGATTTCCTGCACGTATACGAAAATGTGCAAGGCAAAAAATTTTTTTCTTGCTCGTTTTTACTTCAAATTACACCATTTTTTCTTCCTTTTCTCTAGAAGTCCATTTCTTTTACATGAAGGAAAAAAAATGTAAAATACCTTCCTTTATAGTGTATTATCTTTAAAAATGAGCATAAAATGTATATGAACAAGTAGGTAAAAAGTAAGTAATTTCTAGGCGTGTCAAAATGCCCCAAACTTAAACGTTACTTGTCCTCAAGTAAAACTACAACTTTAAAAATATGTTGATTTATTTGGTAAGTTTCTTTAAGATATACTAAAATTTTTTTCTAGAAATGTTATTGTCTAACTTAGAAGAATTTGTAGTAACTTGATGATATCTACGGTATGAGAATAGTTAGTGTTAAACTATAGGAATCCTGATTTTCTATTTAATTCAAAAATAATTGAAATTTTTCCAGACTTTGGATTCTTAGAAAAATATTAATTTCAGAATTTATGTCATCTAGAAAAAATTATTTTTAATACTTTTTGAAATTAAGCTTAGGATTGATCATAAGTTTCTTGCTTAGCAAGATTCAAGTGAAATCAATTTTTAATCAAGTCCAAATCCTCAAGCTTCTCCTGCCTTTTTCATAATTTTATGTTTCTTTCGTTCTTTTCTTTTTTTTCTTTTTCTTCTTTTTCTTTCTCTTTTTCTTTTTCTTTTTTCTTTTCTTTTTCTTTTTTCTTTTTTTTCTTCTTCTAGTAGAGGGTTACCGTATCTGGATAATCCTTTAATGATTTTGAATTTCACTATCCCTTTTCTAAAGTTTAAAACTTATTTTCTTTCCTTAACTTTAATTATATTATTAGAAAAAGAATTTTTAATAAAGTCTAAATTCTTTAAAAAGTATTATTCTAAAAACCCTAAATTTTCAAAAATTTAATTTTTCTTATTATAAATAGTAAAATCATTTTCCTATTATTTTATACCAACCTTCTAAACTTTAATTTAATCCTTTTTACAAAAGTCCATACTAAGCTTTCCTATTGCATCTTTATACTTCAAATTTTAATAATTTTAAAATAACACTACATAAGAAAAGTCAAAATAAAATTAATTTATAGTTTCTATAAGGACAAATAAAGTTTAGCTTTGAAATTTATTTTTCTTCCTCCCACTGAACTTAAATTTTTGAATAGTTTGCAATAAATTCAAAAAAATGTAGCAGGAAGAAAAAGTTAAAGTTGAATCATTAGCTACTACAACATCCTATCAAATTCATATACATGTGTAATCAAGATTGAATGACCATAGATGAAAGTAAATATTGCCTAAAACATGTTTGCAATAATATTAAACTAAAAGGAAGTATAATAACTTTAAAATTTATTTTTCTTCCTACCGTCAAACTTGATTTTAAACATGTATAATATTCAATATAAAAAATAAAAGCAGGAAGAAAAAAAGTTCAGAAATTTTATCTACCATAAATGTCTATAAAAAACATTTATAAGTATTCATCAGGATAGAAAAAGTGTAGTAGAAAGTAATTCTAAACTAAACATGCCAAAATGAAATTAAAAAAGTCTAACTAACAAAAAAAAGTATCAATATAGGAATATAAATATGTTCTTCAAGTCCTATATAAAGTTGTAACATAAAAATAATCATAAAACACAAAAACAACAAAAATGCTAAATGAGGTTAATTCTTCCTTTAACTCATCACTTCTCACTATCTTAATTACAATTTCTAGCGAAATCATTACACTGATATATTGGGTTCTTATAAATGATTTTATAGAGCCTAATCCCATGGACATGATTATACTTGATATATTGGCGCCAACCCTAGGCTTCACCATATCCTTATAATTAAGCACCTTTAACAGTTATAAGGATAGTGTAAAATCATCCACATGTTACTCATCAAATATGTTTTCTACTTTTATCAAATGAAAACAAAGTCAAAAAAAGCAAGTAACAAAATTGAGATGGAATTGTCACTGTTAAAATTGATATTGTCCCTTGTAAAATTCAAGTTCGGGTGAGACCCAAGTCGTAGTAGACTAGTCAATCCAACTACTACAAGAGATTATATAAGTCTAGCCATAATAAGAAGTTAAGAATCACCTCCCTCATAATACATAAAGATGAAATCAGAACACTGACAATCCAAACATCAACAAATCATCAATTAAACTAATCAATTCACACTAAAGAAAACTCAACACAACACTAAGAATCATAACTCTCAAGCATACAAAATCAAACCACACTCATAACTATGGGTTGCCTCCCCTAAAGCACTTGGTTTAACATTGCCAGCCCAACAAATGAATCCTCTTCAATCAAAATTTCATTTAATTAATCCTTTTTTAATCACCCATTCTTTTCCGGATCTAGAGATTCAAATTAATTCATAAATTTTTCTTTTTGATCTTAATTTTCAGATTAATTCATATCATTGTTCCTCATATTTCTTTCTAGATCTAATATTCTTCAAGTGTTTTTTAGAATTTTTATATTAATATCATCCTTGAAATTTATAAGAAATTGATCTTTAAATGATACTTCAAGATCTCCTAAATTTTGGATTGAAATCTTTCAAGATAATTCAGATTCCAGAATAAATTCTTCTAGGGTACTCTTGTGTTCAGCTGTCTTTCAATTCTTCCCCTTGATACTGCGTAAATGGTGGAGATGGTCTTTCTATATTTATCTTAGTTGAGGAAACAAGTTTTTCAAATTCCTTAGGAATTTTTTCCATTGGTCTGTCAATCTCCTTATCCTCATCTCTCAACTCAAAGTCCTTTTGAAACATATCCTTGAATTCTCTTCTAAACATTTGTTCGAAAATTTTAAATTGCTTATCATTCATCTCTTTAGGGTTTATCTACGGGCGTAATTGTTAATTGCATTGATAATCTTCCCCAGTTGGTTTTTTATATTCTTTATGGTGGCCCCTTGACTTTCCAACTCACTCTCCATTTGAATAACAACCTCCTCTAACAGTGACTCCTCCTCATTATGTGGGTTGAAGTTAAATCCAAAAGAAACTTCATTATTATAATATCCATGATTATTCCGACAACAAGTCTGATTAAATTAATTATCTTCCCAAAATTGGTCTTTAATACACCTAAAACACATAGTATTTTTAGACACATTTTTATACCTATTTTTGTGATATTGCACTTTAATGGAAGGTATTTTTGTGTTTTTCTTACAGATATAATTAAAAATGGAAAAAAATGCTTAAAGGAGTCAAAAAGGATCAAATTTGGACCAAAAAGCTAAAAAATTGTGCAAAAGAGTTTTGGTGCCTAAGCGCCAAATCCGAAGCTTACGCACTGGTTAAATAGAGAAGGCCACGCCTAAGCACCGATACCTCATGCTTAAGCGACAGTGGCAGTTACTAGACGAGTAAAATTCATTTTCACAAATTTTAAAGAGGTTTTTGAGGCACCTATTGGCTTAATAGGTGGTTGTAACCACCATGGACAAAAATTACAATGAAAGGATGCGTCTCTTAGGAAAATACATCGAATCAAGATACATTTTAAAGAGATCCCAAGACACCTTTTGGAAAACTATCAAAGAAAGAAGAGAAGTCTTAGAAAAGTGTCCTGAAAATATTGGCAAGTTTTGAAAGTTCTTCTTTGGGAAGTTAGTTCAGAGAGATTTTTAGGAACCATTTTTTTTTTACTTTATCCTTTTTGTTATTTTGTTTTGAGTGATTGTAAAAGAGAAGAGATTCAAAGGAACTTCAAGAGTTTGGTGGAGGACTTGAGATAAGTTTTTATCTTTTTGTTTTAGAATAATTTTGGTTTTAATTGAGACTTGTTGTCGGTTTGACAATAATTTCTTCTTTTAAACTAAAGTGTGGTTTAGTTTTCTCCATGGATTCTGACACGTTTTATTTATCTTTCTTCTTAAAATGATAATTAATTAAGTTTTGGATGGAAGCTGTGGAGAGTATTGAACTTTAATGATGTAAGAAGTTGTGATGATTTAAATCCATGCACTTCATTTTCTTTATGATTTGGCCAATCTAGTAGTTAAAATTTGTCTTGAGAACATGTAAGAACTGGAATGGTTTTGTCTCAGTTAACAATTGGAAAGAATCACATGAGGTTGTATAAATGAAAATGTAGTTCATATGATTAAGTGCAAATAAATAGTGAAATATTCCTTTATGTGTGTCGAGTTAGAGGCTTGAAAGTGACAGGTTAAAGCCCGCAACTTGATTTATTTTTTTAGGTTATGATAAGAGAATTTTAGCCCCCAAGTGGAAGGAATCGATGGAACTCTAGAGTGAGAACTAGTATCTTCCCTGACTAGCACCGAGATGTTAGCCCCCAGGTGGAGGGAATTAAGGGAACTCTAGAGTGACAACTCGTATCTTCTCTGCCTAGCCGATCTTCAGAAATAACTTTAAATTAGCCAATGTTCTTTATAGCAACTCTAGTAAGGGTAAAGAATATTATTGCTCTAAATTAGCCAATGTTCTTTATAGCATCTCTAGTAAGGGTAAAGAATATTATTGCTCCTATTTTGCACAACACAATTTGCATACTTCCACAATAGAATCCATATACTTATTACTGATTCATGATAAGAAAAAGAAGTTTTCATATTAAGTACTTTTCATCTACAAAAACTTTAGTTATCTTTTTAAGTTGTTACTGTTTCGTTAAAATATCAAAAATACCTAAAATATTTAAACTGTAAATTTCTATAAAAATCATTTTTTGTTTAAGTAATTATCTTTTTAAAAATAGAAAAACTTTCTAAAAACTGCATATTGCATAATCTTCCATGTAGGTTTGATATTTAGGTCATAATAAAAAAGTCCTATATTACTTGATAACAATACGTATACTTGCGTAGTATCCCAATATAAATATCTAAAAATTTAAAAGTTAAATTATTATTTTTCTTTAGGATCAAGTTCTTGGTTTTTTGCTAAATAAGGAAATATAATTGAACAATACCAGTAGAACTATTGCTATACTGAGCATAAGCATTAAGTTGGGATCAAGCTTTTAGTGTTGTTTCCGGGGAAGAAAATTAAGTAAATTTCTATTTTTAGAAAGTATTATTTAAACTTAAAATTTAAATATTATTTTTTATGTTTTATTTTAATTTATTTTATTTTATGTTTGTTTATGCGTAGTTTAGGTTCTGAAGGACCAGTGACCTACGATTCTTAATTAGAAAGAACTATTAGGAAAATTAGAAAAACCAAAAAAATTAAAAATCTTGAAAAATAAAAAAAATACAGAAATGACAAACCAAAATAATCAAAATGCTGAAATTCATTAAGAGTTTAAACCTTTAAGAGATTATGCCAACCCTACTTATGAACTTCATTGTAGTATTCAAAAACTTACTGTAGTGGCTAATTCATTTGAGCTTAAACCTCCTATTATCCAAATTGTATCATATAATCAGTTTAGGGGATCACCAACTTAAGATCCAAATTTACATCTTATCAATTTTTTAGAATTGTGTGCTACATTTAAATATGATGGTGTTTAAGATGATGCCATAAGACTTAGGTTATTTACTTTCTCACTGAGGGATAAAGCTAAGATGTGATTGAATTTATTAGCACCTAGATCTATCAGATCTTTGGGTGATTTAGCACAAAAATTTCTTGCTAAATATTTTCTACCATAAAAAAATTACAAAGCTTAGAAATGATATTACATCTTTTAATCAGTTTGAAGGGAAATCTATATATGAAGCATGGGAACAATTTAAAGAACTCTTAAGAAAGTGTCTACACCATGCTATACTAGATTGGTTAATAATTAAAACCTTTTACAATGGATTAATTGGTTCTCTTTGATCTATTATCGATGCCGCTGGTGGTGGTTCATTGATGTCAAAACCATTTCATGACGCTTGTGATTTAATTGAAGAGATAGCTACTAATAATTTTTAATGGCCTTCTGATAGGGTGAATCCAAAGAAAGTATCCAATATTCATAAAATTGATGCATTTACTATCTTAGCAAATCAAGTTGCTGCAATTAAAAGGAAGTTAGATCAATTTGGAATGAAGTTTTCTCAACCTTCCCTTATTGAAGAAAATTTATTAGATCAAATGATATATTCTCAAGCAACATTAGAAACTTTGAATGCCTTAAATAATAAGAAAAATAACCCATATTCAAATTATCATAACCCAGGTTGGAAGAACCATCCCAACTTTAACATGAATAACGATTCAGTTGGTAATAATCAGTAATGGGGGAACAACTAAGGTGAAACCCATTGGGAAACTAGAACAACCAAGGGAATAATAATTATAGATCTACTTATCCTCCATGTTTCAATAAGAATACATAATTTAAGGATAAGAAGTTGTCTATAGAAGAAGTGGTGTTAAAATGGGTAATCAGTTACACAGTCAAGGAGCTACAATTAGAAATATTAAAAAGCAACTTGGGCAAATCACAAGTTCATTAAGTAATAGATCCCATGGAACACTTCCTACTAATATGGAATTAAATCCAAAAGACCAGAATAAAGAGCAAGTTAAAACTGTATAGCTTAGAAGCGGAAGAGAGTTGGAAGGTGGGGATCAAAAAGAGATTGAAGTAGAGAGAGAAGAAATTGATGAATCAAAAGAGGATACTTTGAAAGATTCTGAAAGACATATTTCTCCACGAAATATTGATTTAGAAAAATCACCACCTCCATTTCCTCAAAGACTCCGACAACAGAAATTGGATAAGTAATTGTAAAAATTTATGGAACTATTTAAGAAGCTTACAATCATTATTCCATTTGTTGAAGCTTTAGAAAAAATGTCAAGCTATGTAAAGTTTATGAAGGATATTCTCAACAGAAAAAATAAATATGAAGATAATGAGATTATTGCACTTAGTGAGGAGTGGAGTGATATAATTCAGAAGAAACTTCCTGAAAAGCTTAAAGATCCTTCTAGCTTTACAATTCCATGTGCAATGAGAGACATATTTATGGGAAAGCTCTATGTGATTTAGCTGTAAGCATTAACCTTATTCCATTATCAATATTTAAAAGATTGGGATTAAGAGAAATAAACCCTACTATTGTAACTTTGCAGTTAGCAGATCATTCAATGACCTATCCTAAATGAGTTATAGAAGATGTCCTAGTGAAAGTGGATCGGTTTATCTTTCTTGTTGATTTCATTGTGTTAGATATGGAGGAAGATAAAGAGATACCTATCATTTTCGGGAGACCTTTCCTAGCCACAGAAAGAGCAATGATAGATGTGCAGAAAGAGGAATTAACAATGCGCGTCAATGATCAAACTTTTACTTTTCACATTTCAAAATCAATGAAATACCCTCCAAAAGGTAAAGATGATGAATGCTATATAATGGATGTTATAATATATGTGAGTGAATGTCATTTCAAGACTACTTATGAAGAAAAATCTGAAGAAAAAGATTTGGAACACAAGCAAGAAGAGGAATTAAATCAATGTGTAAACCTTTTTAAGGAAGATTCAAGTTATGTTCAAGAAAGTTTTAAAATTTTAGACACGATAGATAAATATAAATCATTTTGTCCATCTATTAGAAAACCTCCAGAACTTTAGTTGAAATTACTTTCTGAACATTTAAAATATAGCTTTTTAGGAGATTCCTCTACTTTACCAGTTATAATTTCCTTGAAGTTAACAAAGGAAGAAGAAGAAAAGCTGATGAAAATTCTGAAAAAATTAAATAAAGCCTTCTGATGGACAATTGCTGATATTAAAGGAATCAACCCTTCTATTTTTATGCACAACATTAATCTGGAAGAAAACTGCAAACTCAAGATTGATCCACATAGGATATTAAATCTTGTTATGAAAGAGGTTGTTAAGAAAGAAATTTTAAAGTGGTTAGATGCTGGAATTATCTATTCTATCTCAGATAGTTCATGGATTAGTTCAATTCATTGTGTTCCTAAGAAAGGAGGAGTAACTATAATTGTGAATGAGCATAATGAGTTAATACCTGCTAGATAAGTTACAGGGTGGCGAATATGCATTGATTATATAATCTTGCCACTAGGAAAGATCATTTTCCACTACCCTTTCTAGATCAAATGCTGGATAGACTTGCTGGGCACAAATACTTTTGTTTTCTCGATGGATATACCGATTATCACCAAATTCAAATATCTCCTAAGGATCAAGAGAAAACAACATTTACCAGTCCTTATGGTACTTTTGCTTTTAGAAGAATGCCCTTTGGTTTATGTAATGCCCCTACTACATTTCAAAGATGTATGATGGCAATTTTTTTGTGATTTAATTGAAATAGGGATTGAAGTCTCTATGGATGGCCTTTCGTTGTTTGAAACATCATTTTGTTTAGAACATTTATCTAAAGTTCTTAAGCGCTGTGAAGAAACAAATTTAGTCCTTAATTATGTTTAGAACATTTATCTAAAGTTCTTAAGCACTGTGAAGAAACAAATTTAATCCTTAATTAGGAAAATGGCAATTTATGGTAGCAGGAGGAATTGTATTAGGTCATCAAATATCATAAAATGATATGCTAAAATTTAAGTGATCACTAATTTACCTTATCCAATAAATGTAAGGGAAAATAAGAGTTTATTTGGACATGTTGGTTTCTACAGGTGATATATTAAGGACTTTTCTAAGATTGGTAAGCCCTTATGCTATTAACTGGAGAAAGATGCAATTTTTAATTTTGACGAGGAATGCCAAAGAGCTTGTAAATTATTGAAAGAAAAATTAATCACTGTACCAATTATAGTTTCCCTAAATTGGAAAAACCTTTTGAACTTATGTGTGATGCAAGTGGTTATGCTATTTGAGCTGTTTTAGGACAAAGATATGATAAAATTTTTAAAGTTTTTTACTATGCTAGTAAGACATTTAATGAAACTCAAATTAATTATACAACAACTAAAAACGAGTTATTAGCAATAGTATATGCCATTGATAAATTTAGATCATATTTGATTAGAACTTATTGTATAGTGCATATAAATCATTCTGCTATTAGGTACTTAATGAAAAAGATGGATACTAAACCGAGACTTATAAGATGGATTCTTCTTTTACAAGAATTTGATTTTGAAATAATAGATCGGAAGGGAACTGAAAATCAAATTACTGATCATTTGTTCATATTTGAATTTAAGAAAACCACTATATTTTGAAAAATAAATTAATGAACATTTTCCAGATGGAAAATTGTTTACTGTAAATGAGTGGCATGTTCCGTGGTATGCCGACATTGTGAACTATATTGTTAGTGATCTTAAACCCTATGGAATGACATACTAACAAATGAGGAAATTTATTTCTGAAGCTAAGACTTATTTTTGGGATGACCGATATTTATATAAACAAGGAAAGAATCTGATCATTCGAAGATGTGTACTTTAGAAGAAACTTTTGCAATTATGTAAAAATGTCATAATTTTTATTTTGGGAGACATTTTGGTGTTGATAAAACAACATAAAAAATTCTACAGTTTGGATTTTATTGGCCTACAATTTCTAGAGATGTTAGTGCTTATATCAAAACTTGTGATAGATGTCAAAGAGTAGGCAATCTTTATAGAAGAAATGAGATGCCCCTCAATTATATGCTAGAAGCTAAAATATTTGATGTTTGTGGTTTAGATTTCATGGGACCATTTATACCATCTTTCAGAAATTTATATATTCTGTTAGCAGTGGACTATGTATCCAAATGGATAGAAGCTGTTGCTTTACCTCGATGTTTTGCTCAAAGTGTTGCAAAATTTTTGAAAACAAACATATTTTATAGATTTAGGATGTCGAGAGTTATCATTACTGATGGGGAAAATCATTTCATAAATGCCATAATGGAGAAATTATTAAAGAAATACAAATAAATCATACGAATGCTACTGATTATCATCATCAGAAAAGTGGTTTGGCTGAATTATCCAACCAAGAAATTAAAAGATTTATGAAAAAAATATGTGAATCCAATAAAAATGGATTGGTCAGTCAAACTTGACTATGCTTTGTGGGCTTACAGTGCTGCATATCGAACTTTTATAAGAATGTCCCCATATAGGCTAATATTTCAGAAAGCATGTCACTTACTAGTTGAACTTGAGCAAAAAGCATATTGGGATATTAAAGAGTTCAATTATAATTTAAAAGATGCTAATGAGAAAAGATTGTTATAATTAAATGAACTTGAAGAGATAAGGAATGAATTTTATGAGAGTGCTATGATTTATAAAGAAAAGATGAAAATGTGGCACGATCGAAAGATTCTTACTAAAAAATTTCAGCCAGGGCAATAAGTTTTGCTATATAATGCAAGGTTAAGATTATTTCCAGGCAAACTTAAGCTCAGGTGGATGGGCCTATTTGTTGTGATAAAAGTTTATCCTTATTGAGCTATGGATATTAAAGATCCTAATTATGAGAAAATTTATAAAGTGAATGGACATAGACTGAAACCTTGTTATACAGGGGATCAACATAAATATAATGGTCAACTAGAATGAGCACTTGTTACATCGGGCTGACGACGTAAAACCAAGCGCTTTGTGGGAGGCAACCCATAGTTATCAGTGTGTTTTTTCTTTGATTGTTGTTTTGAGTCTGATTAAGAAATTTGGGTTAGTATTTTTGAGTTTAATAAGTTCTAGTAATGATTTTTAGACTTTATTTAGTGACCTAAACATGTTAGAAAGAGAATTTAGATGTTAAGTTGACTGGTACAAAAATGTGCACTCGCGCTTAAGCGCCAGATTCGGTGCTTAAGCGCGGCAATTTAACACATGTGTAAATTTTAATTTCTAGGGGTAACTACAATTTAGTTGGAATAAACGTGTCTTGTTAGTTTCTAGTCGTGCCTAGAAGTTATGAGGAGGAATTAGGCCTATAAATAGAAGGGATTTGTGAAGGAATTTCAACTCAGAATATTTTTAGGCCTAAAAATCTAAAAAAGAGAGAGATTTAGAGAAAACTTTTTCATGGGAGATGGATTTGAAGAAGAAGGAAGAAGCCATGAGGAAGAAGTTCATTAGTCAAGGTGCACAGGAGATGTATAACAGTTTCTTAGCTGTTAGTATTGAAGGGATATCGGAGAAGATCAAATAGATGGAGAATATTATATCTGTATTAGAAACTAAGGTGTTTGAATTGCATGCTCATCTAGAACATATTTGGTGGCAACTTAAGATGCAATTTAGCCATACAATTTATGTAGAGGAAGCGGATAAGGTGATGTTCCTTAAGCAAAAGTGGAGCGAAGATGATAGTGTTAGAGCCCGTCACTACCGTCCATTTTATCAACTCTATATTCCTGGAGAGACTACTGAGAGACAAGAATTTGTTCCTTCTAATGAAGAGTGACATTAAGTTAAGTGTTAGGAATTGTGTATTTAAATTCATGTTTTTAAGTGTGTTAGTGTTTAGTGTTTGTGTCACTTATGTGTTTAATTGTAAATGTGTGTTAAGTGTTTTCTACTTAGGAAAATTTTCTCATCCAAGACTATTTAGAGAGAGAACTTAGTGTTAAATGTGTTTGTACTTGTTTTTGAATTAATATAAGTTTATTTTTGTGAAAATTTGTGTTATTTTTAGCCTCAAATTAAATTAATTATTATGGAGAATTTTGAGAGAGAAGGGAGTTATAGAAAGTGAAAATTGTCATTTAAGTTATTTGAGACCATTTAGAAGTGGTTTACTTAGGCCAATGGTGCATTTTACTTAGAATGAAAATTTTCAAAAATTATGCACTGGCACCTAAGTGCCACATCTCACACTTAAGCGTGAGCCAACCCGAGAGGTAGGAGCCTAATCGCCACTTACCCGTGCTTAAGCACCGGTTCATGAAAATCGATTCTTGAACAGTTAAAATTGAATTTTTGGTCTGAAACTGCCCTTTTTAACACCTCTTATCGTCTACCCCAACTCGAGTTCGCAATTTTGAGGGCTAGGGCAAGTGAAATTCTGAGATTTCTTGGTGGAATCATGTTAGATTTGTTAGATCCAAGTTCAATGAGGTAAGTATGATATCTGGGAGGAAGCATTGTTGCCTTGGAAGCCCATTATGAAAGTGAATGTGAAGACTTGTTCGGAGCATTTGATTTTTGACTAGAGAGGAGGATTTTCCATGAGTATAGAATAGAGAACTCTGCTGCATCTACCTCTGATGCATCTTCATTAAGAGCATCTGCTTCACATGCTTCTACATCTCGAGGTGATTCAACTGAGACTAAAGAGTAGTTATTACAGAAGATGATGACTCATATCCACTTTACCGCTGATAAAGTTCAAAATCTAGAACAATTTGCTGAGCATACAAATAGGTGTAATAGGAGAAAGATTGACTTTGAGGAAAAATTATACCCACCTCTGGAGGGTAAGATTAGAGGTGACCCAGGAGTATTATCTCCTCAATATTCTCATTATCCTCACTATAAGCCTAAAGAAAAATGGTATAGTGGCGATTCTGAGAGTGGAGAGGAGTAGAAATGAGAGATGATGTGTTGGACATGATTTGGTTGGATGTATTGTTATGTTTGTGTTTTGTTATGGACTGTGTGATGTAGTACTGCTACAGTTGCAGTTATATGATGTTGTGGACTATGTTTTATGTTGTGTTTTGAATTTTTATGTTCTATTGTTGTTGTGATTGTTGTGTTAGATAATATTTTGTTTTTAAAATTTTAGGTTAGTAACTGTTTTTTGTTTCTAGTACTATGGATTGGTTAATTTAAAACATAACTTAATTCCATGTCTTTTTTAAAAAAAATGTTAAAAATCTTGCTAGCTTAGATCTTAATTTTAAAATTCAGGAATTTCCACCCTATATTTTTCTTTTATCATGTTAGTGTGTTTACATTTTTCCCCAATGTTTAGAAGTCTATTGAATCTCGGTTGACCTCATTTTTGGTTGAGGTATAGTTGTTCCTCTCTAGTAGATTAAATAATATTAGTATTGTTGACCTCAATTTTGGTTGAGGTTTAGTTTCTCCTCTTTAATAGCCTAGCTGACAAAATGAGTGATGCCCTCATTTTTGGTTGAGGTTTAGTTTTTCCTCTTTAATAGCCTAGGTTCTAGCCATATGACTTTTCCTGTTGACTATTCCTAGAAAACTAGAAAAGGCACCCTCACCATTAGAAATTCTACCCTCTTCTTTACCCAACCTGAGGTTCCACATGTTGGTCCTAACCTCTAAACACTTAGTAGGTGGGGTCACAATGGGGGAAACTCAAGATGAGTCACCCTTAGGATTGCTGGACCTTAGGGTTAAACTTGGGTGTTGGTCTGGAGCTAAGGCACTCAGTACATTTATCTACACTCATAATCACTCACAACCCTAAACTCAAATCTCTCGCCTAGATCCCTTGATCTTTTGGGATACTCATGTAGAAGGTCCCCTATACCTACTAGCCCTAGGGCTATGGTTTAGCTAAGACCACTATGTAGCGGACCCAAAATGGGGTTTCCATTGGTCCATGGCTCATTGTTGATGGTTGGTACCTCAACTCTACCAAAATACCGATCCCCCTAATTACCAAAATACCCCTCTTGGGCTCAAAATCCCAAAAATTCCAAAAAATACCAGAAAATCCCAATAAATCTCAAATATTCCAAATTATATTTCTCTTAACTACCTTATGATCCAATTTGGCAAAATTGATCATATTTAACCAAAATCCCCAAGTTGCCCTTTAAAGACCCAAATTTCCCCAAATCCATCTCAAATGTCCATCAATTTGATCTTAATTAACCCCAATTCCAATCTGAAACTCAAATTCACTTTTTATATGACTAAATTAAACCAAATATAAGCTCAAATTGTCCATGATTTGAGCCCAATTTTGATTTGGGTCAAAACCCCAATTTTCACCATATGACTTAATCTCACCNCCCTCAGTGCATTCCAACCATTTTCCCTCACCCATTCCCATTGCGAGAGCTCAATTTTAAGCTTGAAACCTTGCTGGAAACCAGAATAGAACCCAATACACCTCCACACTCCACCAAACTTAAATTCCTTGTGCCCACACCTTTACAAGAGTGAAAAACACCTCCACACTCCACCAAACTTCAATTACTTGTGTCCACACCTTCACAAGAGTGAAAGAAGATCCTCCACACTCCACCAAACTTTAATTGCTTGTGCCCACACCTTCACAAGAGTGAAAGAAGCTCACACCCCACCAAACTTCAATTGCTTGTGCCCACACCTTCACAAGAGTGAAAGAAGCCAGAGCCCTTTCAAATCCCCCTTCCACAGAGCCTCTACCATAGCTCTAGACCAACACCTGAAATCGAGCTTGGTCAAATTCATACCTAGACTTACAAGCTTTTACCATAGCTCTAGACCAACACCTGAAATCGAGCTTGGTCGAATTCATACCTAGGCTTTACACTAAGACCAGGGACTCAATCCCTAGCCTTCTCGGACCCCAACAAATGTGTCGAGCACCTCTGATCGAAACTTCCCTTCTCAGAGCAAAGGTATAAAACTCCTCCTCCTCCTGAGCTTATTTTGATTCTCCATTTACTTAAACTTGATTTCATGGCATCTTAACATCCTCCTCCCGAGCTTATTTTGATTCTCCATTTACTTAAGCTTGATTTCATGTCATCTTAACCGCTCCCTTCTCAGAGCAAAGGTATAAAACTCCTCCTCCTGAGCTTATTTTGATTCTTCATTTACTTAAGCTTGATTTCATGGTACCTTAGCAGTATAGATTATGTTTAGACAGTCCATAGGATCAAACCCGAAGTGATTTGGTTGAGTCTAGGCTGAGATCTTAAGGTTTTAGAGTGGAACGACACGGGATCATTCTATCGGGGACGATGACGGGAAGCCGTTCGATCAATCGTGTATCAAATGAACGGAGGAGATCGAGTCGGGCAGCGCTTCGGGACATAAACAGCGAGCCGATTCAGCAAGCTATGTGGACGGCGGTGTCCAACCAGAGTGCGCCACGCATGCCTTCGGAGCTGCCTAGGATCTAGTCAGCACGCGCTGTTTAAATAGATAATCAGGGCTTTTTCCTATTTATTTAAATACCCTAAACACACATGCCTTTGGATTGCCTAGGATCTACTCAGCGGTTTAAATAGATAAATAGGGCTTTTCTTATTTATTTAAATACCCTTAACTTAGAAAATTTTAAATAGATAAATAGGGCTTTTCTTATTTATTTAAATACCCTTAACTTAGAAAATTCATAATTAAATAGATAAATAGGGCTTTTTCTTATTTATTTAAATACCCTTAACTTAGAAAATTCATAAATTAGATAAATAGGGCTTTTCTTATTTATTTAAATACCCTTAACTTAGAAAATTCATAACTTTGCGTAGAAAAATCACCGGCGGCAACCAACAAGAGCGCGCCACACATGTCTTCGGAGCTGCCTAGGATCTAGTCAGCAACGCGCTGTTTAAATAGATAATAGGGCTTTTTCCGCATGCCTTCGGAGCTGCCTAGGATCTAGTCAACACACGCTGTTTAAATAGATAAATAGGGCTTTTTAAATTATTTAAATACCCTTAACTTAGAAAATCCATAACTTTGTGTAGAAAAATCACAAAAATAAAAATAAAAATACCCTCTTGCTCAGTGAACAGAGGAGAATAATGTAGAATAATTTTTAAGTCCATTTGTTGTATAAAATATTTTTAATTAATTAAACACTATTTGGAATCATTTGACTCTTTATGCATATTGACAAATCACATTGGCTTGAATCTTTGACATATTGTAGCCTCTGTAAGGGGGAATATTCTCTGATTTTTTCAAAATCAGAAGGTGTTCCTATATAGAGATCTATATTTTTCAAGTTATTTCATATCATTTCCTTAAAATAATCATGGAAAATAGCATACTGGTTATTAAATCTCAAGAAAATTTTGAAAGGTCTACCATGACCAGAGAAACCTTTGAAAATAATTTCATGGGTCAAGTCATTTAAAACATCCTTAAATTTTCCAAATATTAAATCACTAAAATAATTATGTTTGAAAAATATAAACATTTAAATGACTTGATTTTTTATCTCCACTATGGTTTATGATCCAGGGGAGAAATTTAAACATTTAAATGACTTGATTTTTTATCTCCACTGTGATTTATGATCTAGAGAACTTGAAAATAATTAATTTTGGAAAATATAAACATTTAAATGACTTGATTTTTAATCTCCACTGTGGTTTATGATCTAGAGAACTCATCCATAAAAGTTTCAAAATATTTTGAGTTCATTTAATAACTTAAATTGATTTTTAAAGATAAATTCCACTCAATTTCAAAATATTTTGAGTTCATTTGATAACTTAAGTTGATTTTTAAAAATAAATACCACTTTTGACACTTCAAAATATTTTGAGTTCATTTGATAACTTAAATTGATTTTTAAAGATAAATACCACTCTTAAAATTTAAATGGTTTTTTAAAAAATAAAAATACAACTTAAACAATTATGAAACTTAGTTTTATGAGTTCTCTATGATCAGGGGTATTTTCTAAAAATAAAATGATATTTAAGATAAAAATTTGATTTTTAGCCTATTCTAAATATTTAAAAAATTAAAAATTCTTAAGAATTCATAAAAATTATAAAAGTAATAAAAATCATGGAAATGTTCTAAATTGTTTCTTAATCACTTAGGAACAATTAGAATATTTTTCCTAATTTTCTAAATAAAGATATTTATGTTCAAAGATTAAAAAAATAATTTTTTTTTAAAAAAAAGAGGCTAAAAATGAGTTTTTACTAAAACAATTCCAATAAATCAAAGAAAAATAAGAAAAATATAAAATTTGCTCCTATGAGTTCTCTGACCTTAGGGAGATTTTTAAAAAATACAAAACTTAATCTTCACCACTTAAAATATTTTATTTTATTAAATAACCCAGAATTTAAAATAATTCTAGTAAATCACAGAGAATTCAAAAAATTGTGAAATTTGATCCAAAGGCTCCTCTAGTCTAGGTCTACCTCCAGTTAAAATTTCAACAGATTATAATCTACCTTGGTCAAGTTATGAATTTTCTTTAAAAATTTCTATTTTTGCATGAAAATAAATATGTAAATTAAATTAAATCTTGAAAAATCACATTTCCTCCTTTGATGTCTCAATTGACCCATGGATGAGGTAGAGTAAAAATTTCAAAGTCATTTGAATTGAATTTGACAAATTATGAAATGTTAGAACCTTAGGGGAAAATGTGTAATTTTGGAAACCTTGCCTTAATTAACACTTAGGCCCAATTCAAGGAGGGAAAATAGGTAACCTCTGATCTTAATCAATTTATTTGATGCTTGAAATACAAAGGGGTTAATTGGTAGAAACCAATCTCACTCTCTTAATTAAGATTAATAAATTTCTAAATTATTAAAATTTGGAAGCTTATTAAAATTAAATGATCCTAAACTTAGGGTATGACTTTTGAAGTCAATAACTATCAATTTAATACCCCTATTTTGATTTTCAAATAGAAATTCAAATTATGAATCATGACCACTTAAAGCTTAACCTTTTCAAAACTAATTAAGACACTCATTTACAAATTATGAATCATGACCACTTAAAGCTTAACCTTTTCAAAACTAATTAAGACACTCACCTATGATCATGACCACTTAAAGCTTAACCCTTTTCAAAACTAATTAAGACACTCACCTAGGTCTTAAGGGCTTAGTGGTGACTTAGGCCAAATCAAAATTGACTAAATGAGGATTAGGGGCTTAGTGGTGACTTAGGCCTCATGACCACTTAAAGCTTAACCTTTTCAAAACTAATTAAGACACTCACCTAGGTCTTAAGGACTTAGTGGTGACTTAAGCTAAATCAAAAATTGACTAAATGAGGATTAGAGAAACAAACATAATTAAATCAAACATTCTTGAAACACCAGTAAGCCCAATTAGGTTTGAAATTTGGCTAAGTGTTTAAATTACACCAACTTGCCCCTTTAAGGGTCTTTACCCACATAATTCTTAAATTGAATCACAAGTGGTAATTACCCTATTCTTAGAGATAATTGGGACATCAATGTTCATTGAGCATTAAGGGTATTTACAGGATGAACCATTAAGCAAAATGATAAGTTTAAATGGACTCGAGGCTTTTCACTGGTTGATGAGAGGGAGGCATGGACCTTTTTCCCTCTCCTAACTTGTTGGATACCTCAGGGCCTATTAAACTTAATATTATTCGCTTAATGAAATCATCCTTAATTAAACTTTTAAGGTCTCACCATGTATGACATAGGGTTAGGAAAATTACCAAAATTTTACCTTACCTGCTCTTCATAAACTGCCTTAACATGCATTTTAAGTTTCAGATGGTGGAACAAGAAGACTCGCCAGGTACGCTTTTACAGTTTATAGTATTNGGGAATCCCTCGGAGGAGGTAACCTACGGTTGCTAACGAGGCTTCCCATGGTTTAAATAAAATTATGGAATTAATTAAGTTGAATTTAGTAGGTTCATTTGGACTAGGTGAATCCAATAGAAAATAGTGATGTCAGAACGAGGGAACCGTAGGATTCTAACCGATGTCGCTCCAATCAACATTAATATGCCCTCATAAAATTTAAAGAACTTCAACCATAGAGCCACCTGATTTGAAATTATAACTTGACACATTAGATAACTCAAACTTGTCGCGGCAAGGAGTTTGGAGCTAGCATAGTGGGCAGCACGGCCATCGTCAACAACAAAACTTGTCTTCCCCAGCAAAACCAATCTTCCTTCCTTAGACTTAAACAACAAAGCCATAGAACTTTCGAGGTTGCTTGCTTATGCAACGTAAATCCTCACCTTACCTTTAGGCCTTTGCATAGCTCTGCTATACAATAAAAGCCCTAACTCGTCTTAGGATTCCGAGGTTGTAGTTTGTCACGACCTAAATCCTTACATCTTCCAGGCTATTTGTGTGATCATTTCACACGAATGTAAGCCCTAACTAATAAAATTGGCAGGATGAAACATCTAAATACTTCTCCTCAAAATTGAAGCCAAACATTAAGATAGCTTGGGAATTCACCGAGGTTCTCCTATGGATCCATGACATCCCTTAGTTCTTCTTCTATTGGATTCTACAATAAAATGTTCCAAATTTGAACCAATTCCCTTTCACACCTCTAATTCTTCCTTTGGATTCTACAATAAAATGTTCAAAATTTGAACCATTCCCTTTTCACACCTCTACACCGATTTCGTTGAAGAGTCCTACCCTTTGAAATTCCTTGAAGATAATATTTCTTGATTTTTATTGAGAGTTATTTCGTTGAAGAGTCCTACCCTTTGAAATTCCTTGAAGATAATATTTCTTGATTTTTATCGGGTCTCATTGAAAAGTCCTACCCTTTGAAACTCCTTGAAGATAATATTTCCTGATTTTTATCGAAACATTGAAAAGTCCTACCCTTTGAAACTCCTTGAAGATAATATTTCTCCTGATTTTTATCGAGGTTGGAGTCCTACCCTTTGAAATTCCTTGAAGATAATATTTCCTGATTTTTATCGAGAGTCTTCTAAGTATTTCTTAATTTTTATCGAGAGTCTTCTTAGGTGTTCCAAATTTGAACCAATCCCCTTTCACACCTCTACGTCCGATTTCGTTGAAGAGTCCTATATAAAATGTTCCAAATTTGAACCAATCCCCTTTCACACCTCTACGTTCGATTTTGTTGAAGAGTCCTACTCTTTGAAACTCCTTGAAGATAATATTTCCTGATTTTTATCGAGAGTCTTCTTAGGTGACTTTAGATTGAACCAATCCCCTTTCACACCTCTACGTCCGATCTCATTGAAAAGTCCTACCCTTTGAAATTTTTATTCTACAATAAAAATGTTCCAAATTTGAACTAGTCCCCTTTCACACATCTACGTCCGATTTCGTTGAAGAGTCCTACCCTTTGAAATTCTCTTTCACACCTCTACATCTGATCTCATTGAAAAGTCCTCCCCTTTGAAACTCCTTGAAGATAATATTCACACCTCTACGTCTGATTTCGTTAAAGAGTCCTACCCTTTGAAATTCCTTGAAGATAATCTTTCCACCTCTACGTCCGATTTTGTTGAAGAGTCTTACCCTTTGAAATTCCTTGAAGATAATATTTCTACTCTACGTCCGATTTCGTTGAAGAGTCCTACCCTTTGAAATTCCTTGAAGATAATATTTCTCATTTTATCGAGAGTTTTCTTAGGTGACTTTGGTCATTTAAGATGTAATTAACTATAGGGGCTTACCCTGATTTCGTTGAAGAGTCCTACTCTTTGAAATTACTTGAAGATAATATTTCCTGATTTTTATCGAGTCTTCTTAGGTGGCTTTGGTCATTTAAGATGTAATTAACTATAGGGGCTTGCCCTTATAAAAAGCATGTCCAAACCCAGCTTAATATAAACCCTATTTAATCCTTTTTATTAAAGAGCGGAACTTGTCGACAAATATAAAGGTTTCGCAGACCAAACAGACGTCATACTTTTCTTAGTTTATTTGATCAAGCCTCATCCTCAATTCTTGTGTTCATCCTCCGGGATAGATATAGGATTTGAGGTATAGTGCTCTTCCTTGTGTTTATCCTTCGGGATAGATATAGGATTTGAGGTATAGTGCTCTTTCATTTTAAATTATAAAAACTATGGGGTCAGTTTGATTTCATACTTCAACGTCCTTCCGAAGCGGGCGATGGGATTTCGATTCCATGGGGTCAGTTTGATTTCATACTTCAACGTCCTTCCGAAGCGGGCGACGGGATTTCGATTCCAGCGACTGACAGCTTCTTACGGGCAACCCCACAAACCATCCCGAAATAACGCCGATAATCTCTACATGTTAAAATAAAATAAAATGTTAGAAAATTTGATTAAAATTAATTTTACCCCGATCTTTAGTTTTATACTTGTATAATTAGGATGTAAAAATTCCTGTTAGCATACTATTTCAATTTTCATTTTTGCCTGTATAATTATCTGATGCTAAACTTTTTAATCTGTTAAAAAAATAAAGTTTGGGGGAGGGATGAAAAATATTTTCAAAACTTTAATTTTATTTATTCTCAAATGAACTAAAAATGAATTTGAATTTTAAAAGAAAAATTTTGATTTTAGAAATGAGTAAGAAAAAGTAGTTAAGACTTTAAGTAATGAAGAAAAAACTTTAAGGTTAAAATTTTTAGTATAGAAAATGATTAATATAAGTGACTATATTTACTAAGAAATTTTTTTTTTGGAAAAATTTAGATAATTTAGATTTTTTTTAATACTTAAATTTATTTTTTTAAAATGATTTTCAAAACATTATTATATTTATAAGTAAGAGTTTTATATCAAGACTTTACTTTAGGAAAGGAGAAGTGGAAAGATATAGTAATCCTTGCCTGAAAAAGAAAAAAAAAGAAGAAGAAAAAATAAAAAGAAAATGAAAAGAAAAAAGAAAAGAAAAGAAAAAGAAAAGAAAAAGAAAAGGAATGTAAGGTAAGAGAAGCTTGAGGATTAGTGCCTAATCAAAAATTTGTTTTACATTTGATCTTTTTAAAGTAAAAGACTTGATAAAATCTTAAGCTTATAAATATAATGTAGTAAGTAAAATTATTTTTAATAAAAATTTTTAAGTAGAGAAAATAAAAGAACATAAAATATAAATTTAGAGAACTTACAATATTTCTAAATTAGATAGGAACTCATATTTTCATAGTTCTTAACGTTAAAAATTTTCAAACTTTAAGTTGGTTTCATTTACTAATTATTTTTTCTAAATTATACTATATTTCTAAATCTAAATTTTACTAACTCCTAAAGAAAATCATATACATATCATACATATTTTATTTTTAAAGATTGAAATGTCACTTGAGGACAAGTAATATTTTAAGTTTGGGGATTTTGATATACCTAAAATATATAGTGTTTTTAGACACATTTTTATACATATTTTTGAGATATTATGCTTTAATGGATGATATTTTTGTCTTTCTCTTGCAGATACAAGTAAAAATTGAAAAAAATGGTTAAAGGAGTGAAAAAGGATCAAATTTAGAGTAAAAAGGTGAAAAATTATGCAGAAGAGTTTTGGCGCCTAAGCGCTAGAACTGGAGCTTAAGTGCTAATTAAATAGAGAAGGCCTCTTCTAAGCCTTGAGACCCGTGCTTAAGCATCAGTGGTAGTTACTAGACGAGTAAAATTTGTTTTCACGAATTTCAAAGAGGTTTTGGAGGCACTTATTGGCTTAATAGGTGATTGTAAGCACCGTGGATGAAAATTATCATGAAAGGATGCGTCTCTTGGGAAAATACATTGAATCAAGACATATTTTGAAGAGATCCCAAGACACCACTTGGAAAACTATAAAAGAAAGAAGAGAGGAATTAGAAAAGAGTCTTGAAAATATTGGCAAGTTTTGAAAGTTCTTTTTTGGGAAGTTAGTTCAGAGAGATTTTCGGGAACCTTTTTTTTTACTTTATCCTTTGGTTATTTTGTTTTGAGTGATTGTAAAAGAGAAGAGATTCAAAGGAACTTGAAGAGTTTGGTGGAGGACTTGAGATAAGTTTCTATCTTTTTGTTTTAGAATACTTTTGGTTTTAATTGAGACTTGTTGTTGGTTTGAGAATGATTTCTTCTTTTAAACTAAAGTGTGGTTTTATTTTCTCCATGGATTCTGACTAGTTTTATTTATCTTTCTTCTTAAAATGATAAGTAATTAAGTTTTGGATGGAAGCTGTGGAGAGTATTGGTCTTTAATGATGGAAGAAGTTGTGATGATTTAAATCCATGCACGTCATTTTCTTCTTGATTTGGCCAATCCAGATGTTAAAATTTTTTGTAAGAACATGTAAGAACCGGAATGGTATTATCTAAGTCAAAAATTTGAAAGAATCACATGAGGTTGTATGAATGAGAATGTAATTCATATGATTTAGTGCAAATAAATTTGGAAATAATGTTAAAATTTGTTGTGAGAACATGTAAGAACCGGGCTGGTATTGTCTAAGTCAACAATTGGTAGAGTAAAATTTATTGTGAGAACATGTAAGAACCGGACTGGTATTGTCTCAGTCAACAATTAGAAAGAATCGAATGAGTTGGTATGAATGAGAATGTAGTTCATATGATTGAGTGCAAATAAATAGGAAAATATTCATTGATGGTTGTCGAGTTAGAGGACTTTAAAGTGATAGGTTAAAGCCCCCAACTTAGTTTATTATTTTAGGTTCTGATACGAGACAACTTAGTTTATTAGTTTGGGGGTCTGATATGAGATGTTAGCCCCCAGGTGGAGGGAATCGAGGGAACTCTAGAGTGAGAGCTAGTATCTTCACCCCAGGTGGAGGGAATCAAGGGGAAACATTCATTGATGGGTGTAGAGTTAGAGGACTTTAAAGTGACAGGTTAAAGCCCCCAACTTTTGTTTTAGGTTCTAATACGAGATGTTAGCCCCCAGGTGGAGGGAATCGAGGGAACTCTAGAGAGAGAGCTAGTATCTTCCCGTGCAAATAAATAGGGAAATAATCTATGAAGGGTGTAGAGTTAGAGGACTTTAGAGTGACAGACCAACTTAGTTTATTAGTTTGGGGGTCTGATATGAGATGTTAGCCCCCAGGTGGAGGGAATCGAGGGAACTCTAGAGTGAGAGCTAGTATCTTCACCGGATGTTAGCCCTCAGGTGGAGGGAATCGAGGGAACTCTAGAGTGAGAGCTAGTATCTTCCCTATCTAGCCTGTTAGCCCCCAGGTGGAGGGAATCAAGGGAACTCTAGAGTGAGAGCTAGTATCTTCCCTGCTAGCCCTTTAAAGTGACAGGTTAAAGCCCCCAACTTAGTTTATTATTTTAGGTTCTCATACGAGAATGTTAGCCCCCTGGATGCAAGGGAACTCTAGAGTGAGAGCTAGTATCTTCCCTGCCTAGCCGGTCTTCAGAACTATTCATACTTTAAATAAGTCAATGTTCTTTATAGCATCTCTAGTTTGGATAAAGAATATTATTGCTCCGATTTGGTACAACACAATTTGCATACTTCCACAACATAATTCTTATACTTATTACTGATTCATGATAAGAAGAAAGATATTTTCATATTAAGTACTTTTCTTCTACAAAAACTTTAGTTATCTATTTAAGTTGTTACTGTTTCGTTAAAATATCAAAAATACCAAAAATATTTAAATTTTAAATTCCTGCAAAAATCATTTTTAGTTTATGTCATTATCTTTTTAAAAATAGAAAAATTTTCTAAAAATTGCATATTGCATAATCTTCCTTGTGGGTTCGATATTCAGGTCTTAATCAAAAAGTCCTATATTACTTGATAACGATACATATACTTGCGTAGTATCCTATTATAAATATATATAAATTAAAAAGTGAAATTCTTATTTTTCTTCAGGATCAAGTTCTTGGTTTTGTTGAAAATAAGAAAAGATAAGTGAAAAACACCATCAAAACTATTGCTGTACTATGCATAAGCACTAAGTCGAGATCAGTCTTCTCCTCAAAAATTATTATTCCAGTTAAAATTTGAATAATTTTGCCAACATGGGATGCAATAATTGGAATAAGGATTGTATATCTCACGGCTAGTTACAAAATAGTAGGCTCAATCGTTTGTCAAAATAAATTTTTTTTAATAAATTGGGGTCCTTAAGGATAACTTTTTTATGTATTGATTTAACTTCCTCTAATTATTTACAACCTATGAAATTAAAATTTTAAGCATATCATTTTTAAAAGTTTCCTCTCTTGTGGTTTACTCTTTCAAAGCTATTAACATTATAATCCAAATCTAAATATTCATTATATCGTTTATCTGTCATTTCTACGTTAAATTCATGGAGTCTTTTCTGATTCATCATGCACCTAAAATTTCTCTCCAAATCTGTCATTTCTAAATTAAATTCATGGAGTCTATAGCTCTTGAACTATGCATAAAAATTTAATCACTTAACTAATAGGATAGATATAAAAAATATTTTTGGTATTTTGGATTTTCTTTAAAATAAACAGACAAAAATTAAACACACTATATAGTAATACTATAATTTTCAAATATAAGTCTTACAGGTTTAACTAAGATTCTCCTAAAAGTTCTTACCGAAGCCTCCCAGACAACGGCGCCAAAAACTTGAAGTGCCCCTAGTGTGTGTTATTTTTCTACGAGTATTATGTTAATTTAAATCCCTAGTAATAGTGCTAAAAAATTGACCCATCAAGAAAATATGTAGTAATTTTGAAATGTTATAAAATATAGAAAAATAGTTCACACACTAGTGGTTCTACGCAAGTGCATGTATCTCTTCAAGTAATATAGGTCTTTCTTTAAAAATCCAGTATCGATCCCACAGAGAAGCGCGATAAGAAATCCCTTAGGCTAATTCTAGTATACTACTATCAGTCCTTAGTTTGTAAGGTCAATTTAAATGCTTTTTCTAACAAGTACTCCTAAATTTAGATCTAATGTTTAAAACAACCAACAACTACTCCTAAATGAAATTATTAATTTTTAAGATAACCCTTTTTGGATGAATTAGTTTGGAGAATTTAGAGATGTTAAAAACTGTTATTTTAATGCAATGAATTGGATAATGTAAGAATGAGATATATAAAATATTGTATGTGCCAAATAGGAGCAATCATATTTTTTAGCCTCTGAGAGTGCAAAAAGAACATTGACTAATACAAAGTTTGGTCCTTAAATTTGTGGTTAAATTGAGACGATATTGGCTACCACTCTAGAGCTCCTACTTCTCCCTCACAAATGGACTAACAATTTCACTTTAGTTTCTAAGTAGCTGGACCAAATTGGAGATTTTAGTATGTCTCCCTAAAATCTCCAATTCTACGCCCATCAAAGTATATTTCACAAGTTATTTTAGCCCAACCCCATGGATAACATTATCATCCATGAAATTGAATGTGATTCTTACTTTGTTGTAGAAAGTGTAGCCCTTTTGGATCTTATGTTTTTCAACATACTTTAACATTACAACAAGCCTAAATTACAATGTAATTGAAGTTCAAGTAAAAACCATCACATTTATAATTAAAACACATACTAACATGCATCCCAAAATCCTATACATAAATCATACTCATTGAAAAAAAAAGTAAAATTAAAACAACTATATAAAATTCTCATGCCACTATTTCAAATGAAGAAGAAAAAATAAGAAAAACTACACATAAAGCAAAAAGAAAACACGATGGAAAACTTCATTAAATCAGAGCAAATCTACTAGATAAGTATTTACAAAATCATAAGATAACAAAGATCACAATACTTAGATTTTTTCCTTCAAAAGAAAGATGAAGATCTCTGCTACAAAGTCTCTTGTTGATCTATGCAATACTAGTACAATTCTGTATAGATTCTCTCAAAATCCAGTCTCTAATCTCTCCAGAAAAGGTGGAAATCTATAGTTTTGCTTATATATTAAAATATCTAAGCATTCCTCTCATTTTTCCTAACATACACACCCACATAAACACACAAAAATCCCATCTATGAGAGGCGCCAACCCCTCTATTTTAAAGAGACTCAAAATTCCTTTAATTTTTTTACAAAAAGACACATATTTTCATTTCAAGAGATAAATTGCTTCATCCAAGAGACCTATATCTTCACTATAGAGTCTTTTACCGATTTTCTAGACTCATTGAACCACTCAATGGGGCATTTGGTTCACTTAGAGCCTTCTAAAAATTCTTAAAATAGTCAAAAACCGCCAAAAATTTGTCCATTATTATCTCTCGCACCTCTAGTGCTAATTTCTAGTGCCTCTGGCCTCTGTTCTCTAGAATTTTGCCCTATGGCCTCTATTATTTCGATTCTAGTGCCACTTCTATCACCTTTGGTGCCACTCTGCAGCAGCTCCACTGTTTCACTCTTTTTGGCTCCGTTTCAGCTTCGTTTCACCCCATTTCAGTTGTGTTTCGCTCCTAATAAATATACCTACAAGATAAGCATCACAAAAACTTTTCTTTAAAGTGTAATTTCATTCAAAAACTTGTGAAAAATTTAAATGAGATTAAGAAAATAAAGACATGTCGAAATATTTCTGGTCAAAACTTTCTTTCTTGCTCGTTTTTACTCCAAATTGCACTATTTTTTCCTCCTTTTCTCCAAAAGTCTATTTTTTGTACTTGAAACCAAGAATATACAAAATGCCTTCTTTTAAAGTGTAATTTCATTAAAAATGAGCATAAAATATATATGAAAAAGTAGGTAATTTTTTGGCATGTCAACATGGTAGGGCCTTGAAACCCAAGAGACATGCTTATGTGCCAGGAACTTTTAGGTACAATTTTGAGCTGATTTTGACATCTTTTAACTTTCGAGGCTAGTATTTCATCAAAGATATGATCATGAGTCTGAGGAGTAGGAAAAGGTGATGCAAAAGGATTATTTTACCTCCACTTTAGAAGCTTCTAGGGCATCACTTGATGATTTTTTTGTCATTTTGGAGAGCTCAGTTGACTTAGTAACCTCTCCCATTTGATGGGAAGGGGCGTCATTTTGCTAGGGTGAGTAGAAAGAGTGCAAGAGATCTTGGGAAAGCTTTTGGAGAGAGGTGAGAGCTTCTTCCTCTTGGTGAGTTGCCCATTTTTTCTTCTCCATTTTTCACCTCCTCAATCCTTTCCAATCCCTCTTCTTCTTAGAAGTTCTTCTAACTTTTTTAGGGCTATAATTCTTGAGGATTTCTTCAAAGAAAAAGCTAGAGGTTGGTAATTTCACAAACGCTTTCTCTTATGGGCTACTCTTTATCCTCTTTGGTGTAGCCTTCCAGCAGCATGACTAGGGAAGCATCATCTTAGCTAAGGGATGATAACTCCTGCAAAATTTAATGATCACTTCGATGAGGAGAGCATCTTCATATCTTCAAGAAGGTCTCATGAGATTTTTTCCAAGAACTTCAATGGATAACGTACAAACTTTGCTGTGGTGAGACTCTCCCCTCTTGTATTTCCCTTCTTAGCTAGCCCTAGGTTTTTGTTGTGATAGGCGTATGGGTTTGATCGTCCACACAGGGTGTGTGTGCGAGCTCAACCACATGACTATGTAATAAATCGTTGACCTATCTTGAGTGAACCTTTGGGTTAGGGTTTTTCATGCATGTGCAAGTTCCCTTCGTAGAGCTGAGTGAATCCCCTTTCTTTTGAACCTTAGCACAAGTCCTAATGTGCTCGAGCCCCTTACTCCCTTGGTTTGGATGCCTCAATTTTTCTTGGAGAAGTTGGGATGTTGGACTTACCAAAATGTAAAAAGCTTTGCAGCTAGCTCATTTTACAAAGCTTCAAAAGTTTGTGAAATAAGAAAATCTTTATAGATAGCCCATTTTGCAACATCATGGTGAGTTCTTCCTCTAGAAATCAAGGAAAGAGGTTCCCTACATACCTCACAAAATCTGGAGGTGATGATGATAAACATCTAAGCGCTAAAACATAAGTCTCCTTTGCGAGATTATTATCACAAGCAAAACTCACCATTACACATGATCATTTGCCTTCGATTGCGTCATGCGTGCCTTGCATAGAGAACTTTCAGCCTTGCACCTTAACTTTGTGCCACGATAACTTTTTTCAAGCTAATTAGCATTACTTGTGCTTTAATAGGTCGTCCTAGACCGGTTGGAACCCCTCATGCCACAATTGGTCATATCAGACTGATTAGCATCACTTGTGCCTTTATCGACCAATAGTTTCATTCTTTTTTCTTTCTTTTTTTTTTTGAAGGATTTGTTAGCCTATTGATACTCATTTACTTCCCTTACTCAAATAAATCTCCCTCCTAAATCAGATTAGTGATTCAAAGAGTAGAGGAATCAAACAAGAAAGGCCATAAGATAATGCAAGAAACAAGTGGACACTCAAAATGTGATAAGCCAACTTGAGGTCAATCTCGCAAGGATAGGCTAAGCATGTTCACTCAAAAAAGATTGGGTAGAGACACATTTTACCAATATCTTAAAAGAATGCTTACACAGGCTACCCATCATCAGTGATTCAGATGTAGGTGCCTGTTTTGGGGTCATGAATATTCACAAGGGGACGTATCCATCTTTGTTAATTACATCTTTTTGGTTGTCCAAGAATACTCAAGATCAAAAAGGGTTTTGATTACATATAAGTGATCTAGCACTAAATTATCGAAAGAGGTTATCTCACAGAGGGATGCTATGATGTTTTTAGAGCTCCCGCTAAGTCATGGGGTGGAGAGTTAATCTCTTACTGTCTCTGCGTGGGTAACAGACTCATCTGCATCAGAACCTTTAAAATATCCACATCATAATGACGAGGATATCCCAACGCATCAGAGCACATCTTATTCATAATTGCAGAGGACAAATCATCGACACCCAAATGGGCGGTAGCTCATCAACCTCAAGCCATTGAGATGATGTCAACTATTTCAGAGGAGCAAAAGGGCTCAACAGGAGTAGTCAAAGGAGGTAAGGAGCAATTTCTAAAAGGGTAGAGATTGCTAGGTCAGGGCATTACTGACCCATCATCCCAAGCCACTAAGACCCCAAGTTTACCTGGTCATGAAGGTAGTTGATCCAACATTTCTTGAGATCCCCAGTGGGTAATCCATGAATTGCATCGTCCGCGACAGGAACAAAACTCTATCCTATAATTGTCTGTTAAAGCTCAAAAAGGTGGGTATTACACCTGCCAAAGTGGCGAGATTCTCCTAGAAAAGATAGAAAATGGGAGATTCAGCTACAAAGTTGTAGTTGCTCCAACAAAAGGACTTACTCCTTGTTTAGGTCGAGAAGCCTTATAACACCCTAAGCACGCTAGATAACAACTTAACTAGAATTCTATGTTGAGCCAGTCAAGTTGGATAAATACGAGGGATTTCCCTTGGGACATGCAACATGATGTAGTTATCTACCACAATCCAAAGTAAAAAGGCCCTATTAATTATTATTATTGAGTTATATTCATGCATGCAAACCATTTTAAATCTAGCCTGAAGGTCATGCAGAACGTAAAGACAGGTTTTGAAAAGCTCTAAATCTTTTAATACAAAATTTTAATTATCTCAATCTTTTATTATTAGTATTTTTAAGGTGAAAAGAAATTAAAATTTTAGGGTCCTTAATTATTCTTAGTTATATTTTTCATGCGATTCCCGATATGCAAAAAGAAAGAATATAAAATTCTCCAAACATGCAAGGAACACAAAAATGAAAAGCACTCTATATTAAAATAAAAGTGGAAAAAACGCTACTGGACCGTGTTGACCTCACTTTTGTAAATGTCTAGTCTTTCTTCCTTAGAGGCTTAGGATCTAGCCATAGAACTTTAATGTTTACCTATTAGAAACTCTAAACACTTCTTTCATTTGCCTGGAGTTCCACATTTATGGTTTTGAACTCTAGTACTTATAAGGTTGAAACTAACATGGGCGATCTCAAGGGGAGTCCCCACAAGATTGTCAAGCCTTATAGTTAGCTCTGTATGGCTTGATCATGGGCCGGCTTACACAAACACTTGAACCTATCACAAACCTTAAAATCACCTTCTCTTACCTAATTCCCCAACTCTTTTGGAAACTCATCTGGGTGGTTCCCAAACCCTTAGCCCTTGGCTAGGATGGCTAGGACCAACAAATGAAGGATCTAAAATGGGTTCTCCCATTGGTCTCATGGCACAAAGAGGGTGATTTCATGATTAGAATATCCAATGACCTCCAATTCCACCTAAGTATCCTACCTTGGCCTCCAAACCTCAAAGTTGAAAAAAATTACCAAAATACCCCTGAAACCCTAAAATCCTTAAAATTGCCCAATTCACCCCAAAGTCCCAAAAAATTACCAAAGTACCCCTACACCTCCAAAATTTTCCAAAATGCCCCGAATGCCAAAAATTTGCTAAAATCCCCAATTTCAATCAACATTTCACCAAATCATATTATAGCCATCGAATTTTTCCAATTGCACCCAAAATTACCCAAATCTACGAAAGCTAACCAAAATTCCAATATTAACCCTACGCTCACAAAATTCGCCAATCACCCCTAATTTCCATCAATTTCATTTCAAATTTCTCCAATTTCAAATCCACACTCAATTTCATAATGTCTAAGACTAATTGACATCAAATCCAAACCCAATTTGATTTGCCCATGTTTAATTTCAAAAGCAAATCCATCATGTATACTTTTAAAATTCATACCCATATGAATTTCTAAAACGCCATGACATTAACTTTAGAAGGCGCAATTTAAGCTCGCATGACAAAATCCCTTCTTAATCTTCCCATAAAAATCATTTCATCATGGCATTATAGTAAGCATACCATACATGCACATTAAATTTTATCCAAATAGAGCATGTTGACATTTTTCATTTAAAATTAACAAAATTTTAACTTCCTTCCGCATAACACCACCATGGCCTCATACATGGCATGAAATGCCTCATGGAGCCTTTGATGGACATCATGAGGTCAAGCATACCAAATTTGGCAAGTGGAGGTGACTCTTTCACCTTTCTCTTTTACTTCAATTTTCCCCCTTCATGAAACATTTAAACCCTTGCTCCATGCCCAAACCAACCACCAAAACTCACCTGAAATTTCTTAGGGGTCAAGATTTCAATCCTAACCCCCTTAAGACCTATTGGATCATGGGGTTAAACCCAACCTAAGAAAATTTACTAAAACCCTAACTTTCTCTTTAAAGCCTCCTTAGAACCAAATTGAGCCGATCATATAACCTCTCCGACCTTCCTGAACTCGAAGGTGACCTTCCCCTGGCAAACCAACCACCCCAGCCGATGGAAAATAACAAAACTAAGAGACCCCAATTTGGTAAAACCAAAAATTGGGACTCCCTAATGTGATGCATCCCCATTGGCAATTGGAGCTCTTCTTCCCTCCACCTCAGCCTCCCATTGGACACCTTGGTTTGCCTTGTTGGCCACCATGGCCATGACTATAAATTTAGCACCCCCCACGACTGAAGAGAGGTGTGTGATCAAACCTTAACAAAACTTTGTAACAATTTTTCCAAACCCTCTAGTAGCCTTACGAAGCTCAATCCCATTTCATTGTACTAACTTTGAGTTCAAAATTCAGAGGCTTTTCATGGACATACCTCAAACTTCATCAAAATCCCAAATTAATTCACTCTTGAGCTTCTCCACAGCAAGAGAAAAAGTTCCTCATTAAAGTTTACTCTTCCCGAGCCCTCTACACCAGACCATGACCAAGGCCGCACCACCCTCTGATCGAACTCCTACATAGAACCAACCACTGACCAAATTGACACTAGAAGGACTTTCATGGAACTCCAACGAAGCTTCTACAACCATGTGTTTGACGCCATACCTCTCAGACCAAGGTAAGGCTCAAAAATTTCCATTTTGCTCTCAGTTTGAGCCATTGCGAAACAAAATTATATTTCATGCATTTGTAATCTTATAGATAGGTTCTTCTTACCTATATGAAGGTGTAGGAACAAATACCATGTGATTTGGTTAAGGATCGAGCATGATCTTAGATCTAGAAAACATGGAATTCTCAGTTTGGGGAGACTAGGGATGATGGCTAGGCGTCATCTGATTCCATGTGTATCCAGTGGATGGCTGAGATCATATCAGTCGGAGTAACGCTATGTGAACAGCAGGCTAACAAGGCAGCTGACACCGATGGAGGCATTGAATCGGAAGACGACATGTGGTTTCTCGACGTGTACGAGGATACATTCAGTGCTCATGTGGATAAGTAGGAAATATGGGTATTTACTGATTTAAATAATTATAAAAAACTTTAAAATGCATAACATGGTGTAGAAAAATGATAAGAATAAAAGAAAAAACACCTGAGCTCAGTGAACAGAAGGGAACAATGTGAACTAAAAATTTCAAATACTTTCTTAATATTTACTTTTAAATTAATTAATACTCCAAATTTTCTCTAAATCCTAAGTAATTAAGTATTATTCACAGAAATATGAAAATTGGAGGGTTCATTCCTTACATGTCTAGGGATGTTCTCTGGTTTTTTCCAAAGTCAAGGACACGTATAACATTGGAACCCTAATTTTCAAATTAAATTACCCTTATTTTGCTTAAAATGAATCTAAAACATAAAATATAAATCAAAAAATTAAAAAATGTGGTCAGACGAACTTTAGAAAAAAAATCAAATTTCAAAAATTTTAAATATATTTTTCTATTTTAAAGTTAAGAAAAATACAAATAATCTCAACAAATCATGAAAATAACCAAAATTGACAAAAATGACTCTTGGAAGTCTATATAAAAGTTGTAATGCCATAAAAATTATTTTTAATACCTAAATAAAAATGAATTTTGCTTAAAATAATTATAGAAATTAAAATATAATTTATAAAATTAAAAACATTAGTTTGGGGAGTTCCTTAAGACCTGAGTTATTGAAAAAAAAATTGAAGTCAAAATATAAAAAGTTTATTTTGAGCCTATTTTCTTAATTATTTATTTAATAAAATACAAAAAATCATAAAAAGCCCAAAATGTGTTAAGATATCATAAATCACTTCATAATTGAAGAAAACAACTTTAAAAATTTTCCATAAATTTTTTGGATCGTAAAAATATATTTTAAAAAATTAAAAGTATTTTCGTATATTTTAGACTTAAAAATTTTTTAAAAATAGAATAAAAATAAAAGTGTAAGGAAATTGATTTATATTTATTTATTCTTTAAACTATAAAAAGCAGTTTTCAAAATAAAATATATTTTCTATTTATCTATACTTTAAAACCTACAAAAAATTTATAATAATTAAAATATAATTCAAAAAATCCTAAAAATTGGATTGAGTAATTCTTTGACCCATGTGAACCTCACAAAAGTTTCTTAAGAATAGAGGATGTGTTTTAATTAAGTAAATGAATTAAATTTGAAAATCCTTCATTTTTGAGCTAAAATATCTTCAGAAAATAAAATAAAAATAAAAATAACATAAAGTCTTCTCTTGTATCTTCATTAACCCATGAGCAGCAATCTAGTAAATTTCCAAAGTTCTTTAGTCAAATTGAAAGAGTTATGTAAAGAGCCTTAAGGGAAAAATGTTAATTATGAAATTTTTTTGTCTTAATAATAAATTTTGGTCAAAACAAGTGGTAAAAGGGTAATATTGATCTTAATTGATCCCCTAGGATGATTGAAACATAAAGGGATAAGAGGTAGAAACCAATCTATATTATTTTCAATAAGAGGGTAAAATTGCAATTAATTAATTTTTTATAATTTGGAAGATAAATAAATTAGATTATTCTAATATGATGGGGCATGAGAAAACAAGACAATAGTTACTTAATTTGAAACCTCAGATCAAGGGTTAGGCCTAATTCAATTGTTGAATAAGAATCAAATCCATTTCACATAAACTTTTAAACCTTTCAATATACCCATAAGAGATTTAAGAGCATGGTAGTGAGCTAAGATTGATCTAAAGTTATATAAAGGGATTAAAAAAGAAAGAACATAACTCATCTTAAACAATACCAGCTCACTTAAATGATTGGGCTCACTCTTGGTGTGAGCACCCCTTCAAAACCCTAAAATATAATAAGAGAGATAACCCCTGGCTAACTCGTGGGTTAAATAAGATATATACCGAGCACAACATGAAGAAATTAATTTACCTTGGATAATTCAATTAAATTTCTAGCAAGACCATAATGAACTTAAAGTGATATAAGAGATCCTAAGTTTTTTTTGAATAATTTTTAGACACTCTTAGAAGGTTTTGGATACTCTAAGGGACCTATGAGTTTGCTACAATTTTTTGAAAAGATCATCTCCAAAATATAACTAAATTAACATGAAATTTCTAAGGACTTACCAAGTTATGGCTCGGGACATGATAACTCACAAATCAATATAAAATACCCAACACTACTTATCCTATATTAATAAGCCAATGCTCAAGGGAATCGACTTTGAATAAAGTTTCTAAACCCTTTTGAGCAACTGGGGATTTTTGGTATGTGCACTTATGGATCATCAGATTGGTGCAAGTCTAAGGTTCAGGTGGTAAGATCGATGACAACATTACTTATGTGTGCTAAAATAGGGATACAAAGTGGGATTTCAGACTAGTATCTCCTAACCCAAGAATCCTTCAGGAAAGAGGATAGTGCTGATGATATTGTTCACCATAGCTTGGTAAACATTTACCCCATACATTCTTAGGTTGTCAATTTTTTTAGCCCGATCACGATGATTAACTTGTGGACAATCTAAAATTTTCCAAACACATTTAAAATATGATTTAATCAAAATACCACTACTTTTTACTGTTGAACAAAGTATTATATGCCTGAGAAATAAAAGAGTTCTACATGTAAAATTATGAAAGTCCACTGGTTAATCATTTTGGTTAGGTTAGAGCATGATCTCCTGAGATGGTTTGATCGATAGATTTGGTCCAAGGTTGGAAGTACGTAGGCCCAAATCTGAGCCCCAAAATTTAAAGAAGTCTTACATTTAGCCTAATCTTTCATATGCAGTTATGGGTTTTATTTTTCTTACTCATGTTTTCTCACGATTAGTTTTGCTTGTAATGAGTTTTTGTGCTTTTCTCGTTTTCATTTTCTTTAAATTTATTTAAACTTCATGCAACTATATTATGCTTAATGATACTAACCATGAAGTGGTAGTAGAGTCCCAAGTATGCTCAATTATATAATTACAACAATTTTTACTACAACATTTTGTCCTCTTTTACTTTGCAGGTTTTAAAATAATTGCATGACATTCATGATAAAGAGCAGCAGCCGATTTAACTACGCTAAATCACTATAAAACCCAGCATATACTCTTTAATTAATTATATTAAAAATAATTGAAAGAAAAACATAAGAAAATAAAGTACTAAACC
This sequence comes from Phalaenopsis hybrid cultivar, assembly GCA_002079205.1. Lineage (NCBI taxonomy): Eukaryota > Viridiplantae > Streptophyta > Magnoliopsida > Asparagales > Orchidaceae > Phalaenopsis > Phalaenopsis hybrid cultivar. Next base: position 37,737 of record JXCR01110310.1, on the reverse strand, counting down.
TGGAGCATCTATGAACAAGGAGCTCGGAGCAAGCTGAAGTAGACCGAGGATGGCAATCTACAGTAGTAAAATAGATCTACACCAATTAAACATTCCTTAGAATTAAAATATAAGCCATAATATTTAGAGGTAGCTCGTCTACGAGGACGTAAATCCTCAGTTTATCATTAGGACTTTTCACAGACGTGTTGTGCAATCTAAGCCTTAACGCATTTTAAGCTCCGAGGTTGTCGTTTGTTACGACATAAACCCTTTAATCTTCTAGGCTATTTGTATGACTGTTTCATGTAGATGTAAGCCCTAAATATTGAAATTAGCATAATGAAAAAATTAGAATAATATCTCCTAAAAACTAAAGCCACACAATAAGATAGTTTGGGAAGTTACTGAGATTCTCCACAGAATTTGTGATATCCAATACTTTTCTTCCTTTAAATTCCAAAAATAAACTATTCCTATTTTGATCCATTTCCCATTTGATTTTTCATATCTGACCTTGAAACCCTAAACTTTAAGATACTTGAAGACAAATACCTATGATCTAAATTGATAGTTTTCTTAAAAGACTTCGGTCATTGGAGATATAATTAACTATAGAGGCTTGCCTCTAAAAAAATATAAAAACAAACATATAATCCAAAAAGTCATGAAAATTGTTCTAATTAGTCTTCTGAACTTTAACAACATCACAAATATTTCTTTGGACCAAGGGACACATTTTGGATAATCAAATTAATTACGTTTAGAAATTTATAATTTTTGTTTTAAATAATTAAAGAAAATAATTAAATTTGTAAAAAATGTAACTTTACCACTAAAGTATTAATTATCCCATGACTAATGGGTCACTAAAATTTCATGACGATTTAAATTAAAAATTAATAGTTATGGGGTGTAAACCCTAGAGGCATAAAGGTTTTTTTTAATTTTATAGTTTTAGCCTAATTTAATTAATTTGTAGGCTTAAACTAGATGGAAAGGGTGTTAATTATGATGATTAATTTGTTGTAGTGATTCAATCATAAAGGGGAGATAGGGTTGTAATTTATTCATGGTATTTTCTAAAGAGGGTAAAATTGTAATTAGTAGAATTGTTAAACCTAGGGAGAAATAAGAATTTGGATGACCAAGAAAGTGGGGTTTGAGCTAGAAGATCAATAAACAACTGATTTGGACCCCAACCAATGGTTAAATAAAAACTTAATCGTTAGACATACTTTACAAAAATTTTCAAAGATTACATGTTTACCCACAAGCCTTAAAACCATAGTAGTGAGCTAGGTCTAGCTTGATACCATTTGAATAATAGTTAAAGAAAGTAATATAAGTGATAATGAAACATATTAAAACACTATAATCTCAAGCCCAATTAAGAGGCAACAATGTAAGATTTTGTGATGGCTATAAGCATAGCCTCAGGGGTACTTATTTGCATAACTTTTAATATGACAATAAAAGTTAATCATTTGCCTCACTAATTGGCTAATTGAGGCATCAACAAGATTACACTAAGAACAGTCGAAAGTGTAATAATGTTACTCCTAATTTAACATGGCTCGATCAACTCAACAATGTAGCAAAGCAAAATGAACTTAAAATAGTCCATGAGATTTTAAAGTTGTCCAGAATCATTTTCTGAATATCATTACAAGATTTTTGACATTCCATAAGACATTTGGGCCTATTACAATTTGTTGAGAAAAATCATCCTCGTAACATAAGGACTCACCAAGATATGACTAGAGCCTCTTCAACTTAAAACGTATTAATAAGAATTATCCTTCAACAACTTAACTTATTGTAATCACCAATGCTTAGGGTTATGGGTCATGTATACATTGCTCAAACCCTTCTTATAAACTGGGAACATTTATTTGGTGTAAGTTGGAAGTTTTGATTGCATGGTCGATGTTGATAAAGGCATCTAAGTATGTGTGATTGTGTTTTATATCCTAGCCTGATGACTTCAGTAGGCTCAATGATTGACATTATTATTCTCTTACATTTGGCAAACAGTTAATTTTACTATCATGAGTTGCAAGTAGCTCCGGCCCATCAGTGTGACTGGCTTATGAGATGACTAAATGAAAAAGTACAAAACATAATGATAAAAATATACCTTTGAGATGAAACCAATATTTTCTTCAAAACCAATATAAGTCTAATGTCTTTATATGCATGAAAAATTAAGAATCTTTTGAGTGCCATCTTTGAAAATTTCACTTGTGGTCACATTAATCAATCCAAGAGTTATCCTCTCAAAATTGCTTCGCTGGTAGCCTTTTACCCTATGTTGGTTCTCACTTACATGATGCTGATGTTTGCCTATGGGTGTCGGTTGAGAAACTATTTGGACTTCGACTATGATTTTTAGTCCACCCCACAACTTAAAATTCTTACACCTACCTATGAGATCTTATAATGTGCTATTTTAACTTGTTTCATCTGCTCATGTTTCCTCGTCTTTTGTTTAATTTCTGTATATTTGCATGTTATGTTTATAATGCTAACCTTTTAACAGCTACATCGAAGGTGGAAAGTACACACTACCACTTTTGGTTACTACATTTTCCCTTACTATGCCTTATAGCATGTTTTATTTATGCATAATTAAATATACATACAAAAAGCTCAAAAGTAGAGAATAGTAGGCCACCAATTAAGAGGAACCCTCTGCCAAACCCTAAGACCAAATAATAATCACAAGTTTAAACATAAACTAAAACCCATGACCATAACAATAAAGAGTTAGAAATAGCTATTAGGAAGACACAATGAAGATGCAAGCGGATGAAGGACAACATCAGATGATAGTCAAGACTCGAGATGGAGCTAAGGATGATTTACAGTGAAACTTTCCATAGTCTTAAATAATGTAAACCCCTATAATTTTGAGGTTGTTCATATGGTAAAGCTTAAATCTTCACTTTATCTTTAAGGCTTAACTCATAAGTATTCTGAGGTTTTTTCTTATGGAAGATGTAAACCCTCCTATCTTCCCAAGTTATTTGTACGACTTTGTCATGCAAATGTAAGCCCTAATTCTAAAAAATGACATTCGTAAATATCAAATAGCTTTACTTCTGAGATGGAAAGCCAAACAATAGGATAGGTTGGAAAGTCAGCAAGGTCTGCCTCAAGATCCATGGCATTCACAATTTCTTGCTCCTTTAGTCTCCAACAATAACACTTCCTAATTGAGTATTTCCCATTTGATTTTCCTATAACAAAACATGACACCATAACTTTGAATTCATAAAGAACAAGCTCCTAATAATTATCAAGAAATTTATTAAGTAATTTTAGGGATTTAAGATGTAATTATCGATAGGGGATTGCTCTTATAAGGAATTAGGAACCCATGTAATATAAACCATATCTAATATCAATATTAGAAAAGAGAGTAGTTGGAAAAATATTTGCAAACTAAATGAATTTCCTGAGTTATTTATTTTAAATGGTTGGGCTGACTAATAATTAGTATGATTATCTCTTGGGGTGGTGTATTAGTTGTAGTATTATGCTCAAGTATCTAAATTATTGAATATATGAGATCAATCCAGTCTCTTGTTTTTAAATAAAACTGCTAATTATCAAAATCAAATTTATATACATATATAAAAGTAAATCATTTCTGAAAAAATTGACCGGTAGGGTACAACATGGGATTTAAGGAATTAAAGTTATTTTAATCAATATTCTTTATGCACGCGAGAGAAGGTAAATAAGAGGGTTGCTTCTATTTGTCACTAGCCATATTTGAATTTGCACTTTACATTTCCTGTACTTTACTTACATCATTGCAAGGGAGGATATCTTCAGAACATGATATTCAACAATCCAACTCCTAGAAAAGTAAGATTTCTGTTGTATTTAAAATTTACACTTGCTTTAAATAACTTAGGATTACTTTGTATGCAACTGAAATAAACTAAATCCCAGATTAAAACAAAACAAGTAGGCTAAGACTTTTTTTAATTTTGGAATCACCTCATTATCTATTAGATTGACATTTTAGATTCTAAAATTTTATATTACTGATATGATACATGCATTTGCGTGAGCTTCTAGTGTGTAATAGCACCTAGAAGCGTTATCAAGTTTTGTTCATCGTTGGCAGTTAGCAATGTTGATTTAACTTTATATAATTTTAGTTAAACAAATAGTTCTTAGACTTGAGAAAGCTTTAATGTTAATTTCTTGTGTTTTTTTTTATTTTAAAAAAAAACCATGAAAAATAAAAATAACTTTTATTTTATTGTGTGTGAATCTTACCTATAAGATTCTCTTATTTGTGTATGCGTTGTTCAGGACGTACGAGAGTTGCACCATACTATTCTGATCTAGAGAGAACTATTAGGAAAATCAGAAACTAAGAGAAACTTGAACAACTCATTGATGAGATGGTGAACAACCCAAAAAATAGTCTAAAAATTTAGGAACAAACCCATGAACATCCAATTACACATAACTATTCTAACCCTATGACAGGTGAAATCGACATAAACATTTAGACCCCTGTATTAGAAGCTAACAAATTTAAATAGAAACATGTTACCATCCAAATGATGCAGAGCTACTAGTTTGGCGGAACCCTGTCTAGAGATCTAGACTTACAGTTAATGAGCTTCTTAGAACTGTAAGTAATATTTCATGATAACGGAGAAAGTAATGACGTTGTTAGGTTTAGGCATTTTCCATTATTCTTGTAAGATAAAGCCAAAACTTGGTAAAAATCATTAGCACTTGGATCCATTAGGTGTGGAGTGAATTAGCCCAGAAATTCCTAGCTAATTATTTCCTACCCTCAAAATAGCTAAATTGAGGAATGATGTCACTTCATTTTGTCAATATGAAGGTGAGTTGATTCATGAAGCTTGAGAATGATTCAAAGAAATACTAAGAAAATTCCTGCATCAAGCACTACCCTATTGGTTTATAATTCTGACTTTTACAATGGTTTAGTAAGATCTCGTAGGTCTATTGTAGATGCTACCACTGGTGGGTCACTAATGTCAAAGTGGTTTGATGAGGCATATTCTTATATTCAGGAGATGGCTACCAAAAACTTTCAATAGCCATCTAAAAAAGCAAGCCCCAGAAATTTAGAAAGTTTACATAATACAGACATGATTTCAATTTTAACTTCTCACGTAGCTAAGATATCTAGGTAGTCAGATTAGTTTGGGATTAACCAACCTCAAAGACTTGAAGTTGTTGAGGAAAATTCATTTAGACATTGGTTGATATTAACATATCACCACTAGAGACTCTAACTGCAATTAATAATTGGATTAAAAACCTTTATTCTAATTATTAAAATCCAGTAGGAAGAATTACCCAACTTTAATTGGAATAACAATTAAGTTGCTGGAAACAAACAATGGGGGAATAATTAAACTAACTCTTTTAGGAATTGGGACAAACAGGGTAGTATGAACCCAAGACTTTCTTATCCTCTTAGTTTTAACTCTAATCAATTATTCATGGAAAAGAATTTTTCCTTGAAAGAAGTTATATTAAGAATGAGGAATCAACTACAATCCAATGTGCATCTATTAGGAACATAGAAAACCAACAAGGACAAATTGCAAACTGACTTAGTAGTTGGCTCCAAGGTCTTCCTAGTAACAGTGAAATTAAACCTAAAGAAAAGAATAGTAGACTCAGAAGTCAAGTTGAGAAGTGGACGAGAGTTAGAGAAAGTGGTCTAGAAAGATTCTGAGATGGGGAAAGACAATGTGGAACCTAAAAGACTCGTGGATGATATTTCCTAGGATTTAAAAAAATTTGTCTCATTCACTAAGAATAACATAAAAAGACCACACCACCATTTTATCAAAGAATCCAGAATAAAAAAATTGGATAAAAAATTTTCACGGTTCTTGAAATTTTTCAAGAAGATGAAGATTAACATCCCTTTTACTGAGGCTATGGAGCAAATTCCTAGCTATATGAAGTTCATGAAGGATATACTCAATAAGAAGAGGAAGTTTGGAGATTATGAGACTGTGACACTCATTGAGGAGTGTAGTGCTATCATTCAAAAGAAACTTCCTCAAAAGCCTAAGGTGGAAAATTTTATCTTCCTTATTTATTTTATTATATTAGAAATAGAGGAAGATAAAGAGATTAACATCATACGGGGCAGGCTTTTCTTAGCCACTAATTGTGCTATGATTGACGTGTAGAAGGGAGAGTTAATGATGAGAATGAATGATTCTGAGGTAAAGTTTAATGAGTTGAAATTTATAAAAATTTCTTCTTATTGTAATGAAAATTCATGCGGCAGGATGGATCTCATACATAATTTGTTAAGCCACCAATTAGGAAAGTATTGTGATGTTAAACCATAGGAGTAGATTTTGATCAAAGATAAAATGTTGGATATTGAGAGAAAATCTATTCTAATAGTGAGAGATAACCAGAGAATAGATGGGGAGAGGTTTAGGGTACTTGATGCTAAAAACAATTGTAAACCTCTTCTTCCTTCTATTGGGGAAGACACTAAACTTGAGTTGAAGGTTTAATATCATCTATAATTAAAGTACGATTATTCAGAGAAGCCATCTATATTACCACTTATCATATTCTCATTTTTGATTAACTCACAAGATGAAAAACTAATGAATGTTCTGAGGAGTTTTAAGAAAACCTTTGGAATGACCCTAACCAATACAAAGCAGATTAGTCATTTTATATGTATGCTAGAACCCTAATGGAAGAAAATCAAAAACACTAGGTCTTTCCTCAAAGAAGAATAAAACTTGCTATGAAAGAGGTTGTAAAGAAAGAAAATTTGAAGTCGCTTGATGCATGTATTATATATCCCATATTAGATAGTGTCTGGGTTAGCTCTACCCATAATTTTCAAAAGAAAAGGGAAGTGATTGTGCTAGTGAACAAACAAAATGAATTGATCCCCACTAGATATGTAATTGGGTGGCATATATGATTGATTATAAAAAACTAAACTCAGCCACCAAGAAAGATCACTTTCCATTACTCTTTTTAGCTCAGATGTTGGATAGGCTAGCTCACCTTCCATATTTCTGCTTTCTGGGCAGCAGCAGATTCCTAGTGCTCCTAACAATCAGGATAAGACTACATTTACAAGTTTGTATGAGATTTTTCCTCTTAAAAGAATGTCTTTTAGGTTATATAAAGCACCCATGATGTTTAAATGGTGTTTGATGTTAATTTTCTGTGACCTAATTGAGATAGGAACAAAGTATTTATGAATAATTTTTAATATTTGGCTCTTCATTTGATTCATACTTAGATCATCTTGCCAAGTCACTAAGGCATTGGGAAAAAAAAAATCTTGTTTTCAATCGGGAGAAATGTTAATTCATGGTCATAGAAGGAATTACTCTAAGACATAAAGTATCTGAGAAAGGCATGTAGGTAGATCCAACAAAAAGTCAAGTCACTGAAAAACTTCCCCCACCCACTACTGTGGAGAGTTAGATGTTTCCTAGGGCAAGCTGGATTTTATCAGTCATACATTAAAGATTTTTCCAGAGTTGTCAAGCTTTTATGCCATTTATTGGAAAAGGGTGCTCTATTTAATTTTAACCAGGATTGCCCTGCTGCCTTCAACACTTTAAACGAGAATTAAGTCACTTCTCCTATCTTCATTTCACCAAATGAAGAGGCTATTTGAGTTAATATGTGGTGCTAGTGACTACGTTATTGGGGTGGTGTTAGGACAAAGACACGATAAGATTTTTTAGGCTATAACTATCTAGTAAGGCCTTTAATGAATCTCAAATTAATTATACCACTTATTAAAAGGAGTTGCTAGATATAGTATATGCATTCAATAAATTTAGATCGTAGTTGATTTGTAACAAATGTGATGTTCATATTGATCATTTTGTTATTCGATGTCTGATTTCAGAAAAGGACGCCAAACCAAGGTTGATCAGGTGGGTTCTGTTACTGTAAGAGTTTGATATAAAAGTAGTAGATAGGAAAGGTGTCCAGAATCAAATAACTAATCACTTATCGAGATTAAATTAGAGAAATTTGTGTGTAATTGTTGAAGATATCAATGAGAATTTTCCCAGTGAGCAACTGTTTACTATTATTGAATGAAAAAATTTGTGGTATGTTGACCTAATGAATTACATAGTCCGTGATATTCTACCCTAAGATCGGACATACCAACAATTAAAAAATTTGTTCACGGTGCGAGATATTATTTTTCAGGATGGTTCATATTTATATAGTAAGTGTATAAATAGGGTAATTAGGAGGAGTTTACTTATGGAAGAGTTTGAGAAAGTTATTACAAAATGTCATGATTCCAAATTTGGGTACAATTTGGAGTTTATAGAACTACTGCTAGGACTTTATAATATGGATTTTATTGGAATATTTAGTTTTAGAGATCTAAATGAATATGTCCTGACTTGTGATGGATGCCAGAGAGTAGGTAATATTTCCAAGTGAAATGAAATGCTCCTAAATTTTACTTTAGAGATTGAATATTCTCTTGTCTGGGGTTTAGAATTCATGGGACCATTCATACCGTTGTTAGGAAATTTGTACATTCTGATAGCTCTAAACCATGTCTCCAAATGGATAGAAGCAGATGCTCTACTTAATTATGAAGCTCAAAGTGTGTATAAGATTTTAAAGATGAATATTTTTAGCAAATATGGTGTGCCTAGAGTGATAATTAGTGATGGGGGAGCCCCTTTAAGAATAGAAGATTTGAGGCATTATTTGTAGAGTATTGTATAAAGCGTAGGATATCCATAACCTATCAACCATAAAAAAGTGGATTAACAAAAGTTTTAAATAGAGAAAAGTTGACTTCATTTTTATGAGAACCCACCCCACTTAGTTGGACGTGACTCTAGGTTATGGTTTCATAGGCCTTGCTAGTGCAACCCATGCCCCTAATCTTTGGTTGAGTAGGTTTAGGGTTTTGACAGGGTGTAGAACCTAAATTGACCATCAGGGGCTAGAAATGCCTTAAGTAAACCTAAATTGACCACCTAGGTCTAAATATGCCTTAGGTGAACCTAAATAATCACCACAGGCTAGAACCCAAATCTACTCAAAACTCTAAGGACTATAGGGAGCACATTGAATACCAAAATTTTACCATGGGAGAGGGGACTGCCTAAACTGATCCATGCCCTCACCAGAGGCCTCCCTAAACTTAACATACCCTAAAAGACACCCCAAACACTAATGCACCCTTTTAACCCAAAATTTGGTGGCACATTTGGATGGTCAAAACCAATTGGGTCTACCCTAATTTTGTTCAAATCTTAACGAATTGGCCACATAACCATCCGTTTGAGCCTCACCCAACATGGTCATGATACCATACCATAAGGGAGACCCAATTGGTACCATGTGGTCAACTCTCATAACTTAATTAATTATTTAATCAGCCAATTAATAAAGTTACGACATTCCATTTGTGCCTAAAATTTAGGTAAAATCCAACTCGTTAACCTAAGCTCAAAACCCCAACATCCTACCCAAACTCATGGCCTAAACCCATGGCCCATGGTTCATCCTTAATGGGTCACCCATGACCCATAACCCAAAACTTACCTAGCATGACATGTGGCTGACCCATCAAGCTAAAATAGAAATTTTAAACCATTAATTGGGTGTTTGGCATCATCAATCTTGGCTTATGAAGTGGGGGAACATATGTAACCACACATGGAACTTAGCTTAAGCCCTTTTATACCTATCTCTAGTGAGTCAAGCCAACTCATCTTTGACCTATATAATCTACCTAAGAAGCTGCCAATCAGCTTAAAGCCTTCCTTAATTCTTCTTCATCACCATACTAACCACCTTGATGAGCCAACCATTGAAACTTACCAATTGAATATCCATTCTGTGGAGTTTCCCAACCTTCCCCAATAATTCCAATGCTTCCTCAAGACCCTTAAGGCTACTTAAGAAGCAAACTTGTGAGCTTTAGGTATACACTAAACTTCCTATCAACCCCTAAATCCTCTTATTATCAACAGAGCAAACATTCCCCTCTACCTAGGAAATAAATCCCCCCATGTCTTCAGATCACTAAGTTCATAAAAAAACCCTAATTTTCTAACCCCAATTAAAGACAATATTTGGCCTTGACATCAACTCATTATAAAACTTCATTTTAAACCTTCCAAAAGCCTCTTAGGACCTCATGACTCTCCCCCATTCAAAATTAGAGTTTTCCAAGGCCTCCAACCCATCCTAAGACTAACTCGACCCACCATTTGGTCTAGCTCCTAGCTAGGGATAAGTGTGGTTCAAATTGCGATGAAGAAGAGCTTTGTAGTGTTAAAGTGATTATCTCTATCAAGCGCAATAAAGGCTACACCTCTTGAGACAAGGTAAGGTTCAAAATCCCTAAAAACTGCTTTGAGGTTGGTCTTTTGTGAAAGAAATAAACACATCATGGTCATTGAACCCTATAGATTTGTTTGTCTAGATTGAATGAAGCTATAAGAACAAATAGTGTGTGATTTGGTTGAGAAATGAGAGAGATCTTGTGGTTTGATCATAGAAGGTTCTAGATTCTTCATCCCTTGGGGACGATGAACCAATATCATTCATTTCTATGTATTGGAATACATGGCACAGATCTCATTGAAACATAAAACTGCAGTGGGGAGGAACACCAAACCGTGGGACCGTGCTGCACCGATAGGGAAAGTGTGCTGAATCAGTGCGGTCCATGTCGAATTTGACAACACTGAGGATGATGGGCACTGACTGGGTGAAGTAAGAAAATCTGATTTCTTATTTAATAGAATTCATGAGATTAAAAAACATTAAGATTCCATAACTTGATGTAGAAAATTCATAAAAATTCAATCAAAATATCTCCAAACTTTGTGAATAAAGGGGGAATAATAAAAATAAAGTAAAAATAATTGAGTTATATTTAGTTTTTAATCAATTAGATACTCCTGACAGTGTTTTATAGTTAAAAATTTAAGCTGGGTTTGACTTCTCATACGAGAATAAAAGCACACTTAGCTTCAGTCAGGGAAATTTTGGGCTAAATTACCAAACCTACCTACATGAAATGACATAAAATTCACCCTAAAATATATTAAAACTTAAACTTAAATAAAAAAGTGCAACTTACGCTAAAAAAATATTTTTGAGGTAGCAACCAATGGTTGCTAACAAAATATCTTCCAATCACTTAAGACTAATGAAACTACAAACCCCAATGATCTATGGATGACAAAACCATGTGATTCTGACCAGGTCATCCCAAAAAATAAAAATAAAATAACAAAAGAAAATTAAAAAAATAATGAACCACTATTTTTTAAGCAACCTAAAATTTTCAGCAACTAATATCTAAAAAAGCTATTAAAATTTAAATGAAATCATAATGAACAAAGAACCACGAAGACAAATTGAACCCCATATACCCAAATTAATAAAGATTTCTTATACGATGGAATCCATGGTTACTTACAAGAATCTTCTGGTCTGAGTAGGCTTGACAACCTTTTAGACTAAGTAGGCCAGGGTACTTGATGACCGTGGGATGACAGAGTCATGGACATCTTGATCGGGCAATCTGAATATTTAAAACTTAACAAAAAAATTAACTTTATTTTGTCAGACTGTTGAGGATAAAAGGTAGAGGTCACCCTATATTTACTTTATATGTTATTAGGGTGTGATAAATCTATTTTATAGAAATGGACATTCAAAATCTGGAGTAAAAGGATGAACATCAACTAAACCATTAATGATCAAACATAGCTCTAGGATAGTTCAAAATCCTTAAAAATCAGGAAATTTTATGATAGGGCTTTGACATTCCTTTTCTTTACAATAACAATTGAACTTTTTGTGAATAGATTATAATCTCAATCGGAAGTTTTCTTATGTAGTCTTGACTATTTAAGATGCAATTAACTATAGGGGCTTGTCCCTATAGGAGGATACAAAACATTAAATAGGTACATGTCGGTGTTATTTTTGGTTGGAGAGTCCCATAAGAAGCTGTCGGTCACCGGAATCAAAATCCAATTGCCCGCTTCAGAAGGACGTTGAAGTTTAGAAAAGTATGAAATCCAACTGACCCCATATTTTTCATATTTTAAATGAAAGAGCGCTTTACCTCAAACCCTGTATCCGACTTACATTCATGTGAAACTATTACACAAATAGCCTGGAAGATGTGAGGATTTAGGTCATGACAAACGACAACCTCGGAATCCTGAGGCGAGTTAGGGGTTATATTGTATATCAGGGCTACGCAAAGGCCTAAAGATAAGGTGAGGATTTATGTTGCACAAGCAATCAACCTCAAAGTTCTATGGCTTTATTGTTTAATTTTAAGAAAGGAAAATTGGTTTAGCTGAGGAAAACAGGTTTTGCTATTGAAGATGACCGTGCTGCCCACCATGCTAGCTCCAAGCTCCTTATCGCGATGAGTTTGAGTTTTCTAGTGTGTCAAGTTATGATGTCAAATCAGGTGGCCTTATGGTTGAAGTTCTTTAAATTTTATGGGGGGCATGTTAAAGTTGATTCGAGCGACACCGATTAGGATCCTACAGTTCCCTCATTTTAGCATCACTATTTTCTATTAGATTCACTTAGCCCAAAAGAATTTACTAAACTCAACTTAATGAGTTCCATAATTTTTATTAGACTGTGGGATGTCTCGTTACCAACCGTAGTTTACCTCCTCCGAGGGATTCCCGATCATCCGATAGTGATGTCTCAATTTAGTTGAAGTTGTAGTTTTCTGTGATGTTTGTGATTAAATTTTGAGTTGTTCTATATATTGAATATTGTGGGGGTGAATTTTATCTTGGTTGACTTTAGTTTTAGTTTTTGGTTTTGGTTTTGTTTTTGTGGCTATCTTGATAGTTTTAATTTTCATGCAGGGTGACATTGTTGTTTAGCATGCAAATTTACAGATATAAAAGTACAGTATGAAAGTACAAGAAAGACAACGCTAAAAACTGAAAAAGCGTACCTGGTGAGTCTTCTCGTTCCACCACGTGAAACTCAAAAGGCATGTTAAGGCGGTTTATACGAAATAGGGAAGTAAATTTTGACGACCAACCTAACCCTAGGTCATATCTTGGTGGGTAGCTAGGAGTTCAATTAAGGATGATGTTGTCAAGCAAAATAGATTAAGTTTAGTAGATCTCCGAAGTATCCAACCAATCTAGAGAAAGAAGCAGGTCCGTGCTACTCTCTCGCTACCTGGTGGAAAGTTCCGAGTTCTTTTAAACTTATTATATTGCTTAATAATTCATCCTATAAACACCCTAATGCTCAATGAACATTGTTGTCTCAATTATCCCTAAGAATAGGGTAATTATTATTTGTAATTTAATTTTGAATATTATGTGAGTGAAGTCCCTTAAAGAGGAAAGTTTGTGTTATTCGAACATTTAGCTAAATTTTGGTCCTAATTGGGCTTGTAATGTTTGAAAGTTGTTTTAATTTTCAATGATATTTACTTTTCTAATCCTTATTTAAATGAAACTTGATTTAGCCTAAGTCACTACTAAGCTTACTTTTCTAATCCTCATTTAAATGAAACTTGATTTAGCCTAAGTCACTATTAAGCCCTTAAAACTTTTTCTAATCCTCATTTAAATGAAACTTGATTTAGCCTAAGTCACTACTAAGCCCTTAAGACTTTTCTAATCCTCATTTAAATGAAACTTGATTTAGCCTAAGTCACTACTAAGCCCTTAAGACCCAGGCTAATTGGGCTTGTAGTGTTTGAAAGATGTTTTAATTTTCAATGATGTTTACTTTTCTAATCATAGTCCTAATTAGGCTTGTAGTGTTTGAAAGACGTCTTAGTTTTAATTGATATTTACTTTTCAAATCCTTGTAAATGAAACTTGATTTAGCCTAAGTCACTACTAAGCCCTTAAGACCTAGGTGAGTGTCTTGTTAGTTTTGAAAAGATTAAGTTTTAGGTGGTCATAACTCATGATTTGAATCTTATTTGTAAATCAAAATAGGGGTATTAAATTGATTAATTACTGACTTCACAAGTCATACGCCTAGGCCTTAGGTTCATTTTATTTTAATAAACTTCCAAATTTTAATAATTTAAAAGNAAGTCCTATGGCTAGACCCTAGGCTACTAAAGAGGAAAAACTAAACCTCAACCAAAAATGAGGTCAACAAGAAGACTCGATAAAAAATCAAAAAATATTATCTAAAAGGAGTTTCAAAGGGTAGGACTCTTCAATGAGATCGTACGCAGAGGTGTGAAAGGGGATTGGTTCAAATTTGGAACATTTTGTGTAGAATCCAAAGAAGGAAGAGCTAGGGGATGTCATGGATCCAGAGGCGAACCTCGGTGACTTCCCAAGCTATCCTAATGTGTGGCTTCAGTTTTGAGGAGAAAAATTTAAGTGTTTAATCCTGCCAATTTTATTAGTTAGCGCTTACATTCGTGTGAAACGATTACACAAATAGCCTAGACGATGTGAGGATTTAAGTCGTGAGATACGACAACCTCGAAATTCTAAGATGAGTTAGGGCTTATATTGTATAGCAGGGTTGTGCAAAAGCCTAAAGATAAGGTGAGGATTTACATGGCATAATCAAGCAACCTCGAAGTTCTATGGCTTTGTTGTTTAAGTCTAAGGAAGGAAGATTGATTTAACTGGAGAGGACAAGTTCTGTTGTTGAAGATGGCCGTGCTGCCCACCATGCTAGCTCCAAGCCCCTGCCACGACGAGTTTGAGTTTTCTAGTGTGTCAAGTTATAATCTCAAATCAGGCTGCCCTATGGTTGAAGTTATTTAAATTTTATAGGGGCATATTAAAGTTAATTAGAGAAACACCAGTTAGGATCCTACTGTTCCCTCGTTCCAGCATCACTATTTTCTATTGGATTCACTTAGTCCAAATAAACTACTAAACTCAACTTAATGAGTTCCATAATTTCATTTAGACTGTGGGAAGCCTCGTTAGCAATCACTAAACTCAACTTAATGAGTTCCATAATTTCATTTAAACCGTGGGAAGCCTCGTTAGCAACTGCTACGATTCCCTCGTTCCGGCACCACAATTTTCTGATTAGAGCGACATCGGTTAGGATCCTATGGTTCCCTCGTTCCGGCACCACTATTTTCTATCGCGGTTAGGATCCTACGGTTCCCTTATTCTAGCACCACTATTTTCTATTGGATTCACTTAGTCCAAATGAACTTACGAACTCAACTTAATGAGTTCCATAATTTCATTTAGACCGTGGGAAGCCTCATTAGCAACCGTAACTCAACTTAATGAGTTCCATAATTTCATTTAGACTGTGGGAAGCCTCGTTAGCAACCGTAGGTTACCTCTTCCGAGAGATTCCCGATCATCTGATAGAAATGTCTTAATTTAGTTGAAGTTGTAATTTTGTGTGATGTTTGTGATTAAATTTTGAGTTGTTTTATATTTGGAATATTGTGGGGGTGAATTTTATCTTGGTTGATTTTAAATTTGGTTTTTGTTTTGGTTTTGGTTTTGTGGCTATCCTGATAGTTTTAGTTTTCATGCAGGGTGACGTGCAAGCACAGTATGCAAGTACAAGAAAGACAACGCTAAAAACTGTAAAAGCGTACCTGGCGAGTCTTCTAGTTCCACCACCTGAAACTCAAAATGCATGTTAAGGCAGTTTATATAGAGGCAAAAGGTAAGGTTTTGGTAGTTTTCCCTAAACCTATGTCATATCTTGGTGGTTCCTTAGGAGTTTAGTCAAGGATGATGTTGCCAAGCAAAACATATTAAGTTGAGCAGATCTCCGAGGTATCCAACAAATCTAGAGAAAGAAGCAGGTCCGAGCTACACTCTCGCTGCCTGGTGGAAAATCTTAAGTTCTTTTAAACTTATTATGTTGCTTAATAAGTCATACTGTATAAACACCCTAATGCTCAATGAACATTGATGTCTCAATTATCCCTAAGAATAGGGTAATTATCACTTTTGATTCAATTTAAGAATTCTGTGGGTGAAGACCCTTAAAGAGCCAAGTTATTATTGTTGGAACACTTAGCCAAATTTTAACCCTAATTAGGCTTGTACTGTTTGAAAGGTATTTTAATTTTTAATGATATTTACTTTTCTAATCCTTATTTAAATGAAACTTGATTTAGCCTAAGTCACTACTAAGCTTACTTTTCTAATCCTCATTTAAATGAAACTTGATTTAGCCTAAGTCACTATTAAGCCCTTAAAACTTTTTCTAATCCTCATTTAAATGAAACTTGATTTAGCCTAAGTCACTACTAAGCCCTTAAGACTTTTCTAATCCTCATTTAAATGAAACTTGATTTAGCCTAAGTCACTACTAAGCCCTTAAGACCCAGGCTAATTGGGCTTGTAGTGTTTGAAAGATGTTTTAATTTTCAATGATGTTTACTTTTCTAATCATAGTCCTAATTAGGCTTGTAGTGTTTGAAAGACGTCTTAGTTTTAATTGATATTTACTTTTCAAATCCTTGTTTAGCCTAAGTCACTACTAAGCCCTTAAGACCTAGGTGAGTGTCTTAGTTAGTTTTGAAAATATTGGGCTTGTAGTGTTTGAAAGATGTTCTAATTTTCAATTTACTTTTCTAATCCTCATTTAAATGAAACTTGATTTAGCCTAAGTCACTATTAAGCCCTTAAAACTTTTTCTAATCCTCATTTAAATGAAACTTGATTTAGCCTAAGTCACTACTAAGCCCTTAAGACTTTTCTAATCCTCATTTAAATGAAACTTGATTTAGCCTAAGTCACTACTAAGCCCTTAAGACCCAGGTGAGTGTCTTAATTAGCTTTGAAAAAATCAAGCTTTAGGTGATCATGATCGGAATTTTATTTGAAAATCAAAATAGGGGTATTAAATTGATTAATTATTGACTTCAAAAGTCACACTCTTAAGTCCAATATCATTTAATTTAGTGAACTTCAAGAATTTGATAATTTTAGGAAATCATTAATTTATCTTTAATTAAAGAAGGTGAAATGGGTTTCTACCAACGAGTCTCATTTTTTTTTTCAGTCATCAAATGAGTTAATTGAAATCAGAGGTTACCCATTTCCCTCTTTAAATTAAGCCTAAATGTTAATTAAGGCTAATTTTCCAAAATTACACATTTGCCCCTAAGGCTCTATCACTTCATAATTTGTCAAATTCAATTCAAATGACTTTAAAATTTTGATCCTTCCTCACTCATGGGTCAATTAAGACATCAGAGGAGAAAATTTGATTTTTCATTATTTAATTTAATTCATTTAATTATTTTTCATGCAAAAATAGGATTTTTGAAAGAAAATTCCTAACTTGACCAAGGTATCCTAATCCCTTAAAATTTTTACTGGAGGTAGACATAGACCAAAGAAGCCTTGGACCAAATTTCATCATTTTTTGAATTTTATGTGAATTTTAAGAACTATTTTAAGTTCTGGGGAATTTATCAAATATAAAATATTTAAAATGGGGAAAATTAAGTTTTGCATTTTTGAAAAATCTTCCTGAGGTCAGAAAACCCAGGGNTATCATCTACAATTTAATTTTGAAGATTATGTGGGTGAAAACCCTTAAAGAGGCAAGTTAGTGTTATTGGAAAACTTAACCATATTTTAGTCCTAATTAGGCTTGTAGTGTTTGAAAGACGTCTTAGTTTTAATTGATATTTACTTTTCAAATCCTTGTTTAGCCTAAGTCACTACTAAGCCCTTAAGACCTAGGTGAGTGTCTTAGTTAGTTTTGAAAATATTGGGCTTGTAGTGTTTGAAAGATGTTCTAATTTTCAATTTACTTTTCTAATCCTCATTTAAATGAAACTTGATTTAGCCTAAGTCACTATTAAGCCCTTAAAACTTTTTCTAATCCTCATTTAAATGAAACTTGATTTAGCCTAAGTCACTACTAAGCCCTTAAGACTTTTCTAATCCTCATTTAAATGAAACTTGATTTAGCCTAAGTCACTACTAAGCCCTTAAGACCCAGGCTAATTGGGCTTGTAGTGTTTGAAAGATGTTTTAATTTTCAATGATGTTTACTTTTCTAATCATTAATATTGACTTGTAATGTTTGAAAGTTGTTTTAATTTTTAATGATATTTACTTTTCTAATCCTTATTTAAATGAAACTTGATTTAGCCTAAGTCACTACTAAGCTTACTTTTCTAATCCTCATTTAAATGAAACTTGATTTAGCCTAAGTCACTATTAAGCCCTTAAAACTTTTTCTAATCCTCATTTAAATGAAACTTGATTTAGCCTAAGTCACTACTAAGCCCTTAAGACTTTTCTAATCCTCATTTAAATGAAACTTGATTTAGCCTAAGTCACTACTAAGCCCTTAAGACCCAGGCTAATTGGGCTTGTAGTGTTTGAAAGATGTTTTAATTTTCAATGATGTTTACTTTTCTAATCATAGTCCTAATTAGGCTTGTAGTGTTTGAAAGACGTCTTAGTTTTAATTGATATTTACTTTTCAAATCCTTGATGAAACTTAATTTAGCCTAAGTCACTACTAAGCCCTTAAGACCTAGGTGAGTGTCTTAATTAGATTTGAAAAGATCAAGCTTTAGGTGATCATGATTCATGATTTGAATGTTGTTTGAGNTGAGTGTCTTAATTAACTTTGAAAAGATTAAGCTTTAGGTGGTCATAATTCATGATTTAAATTTCATTTGAATATCAAAATAGAGGTACTAAATTGATTAATTATTAACTTCAAAAGTTATACCCCTAAATCCTAGATTCATTTTTATTTTAATAAACTTCCAAATTTTAATAATTTAAAATTTTATTAACTTATCTTTTTCAATTAAGAAGGTGAGATTGGTTTCTACCAATTAATCCCTTATGTTTCAAGCGTCAAATAAATTGATTAAGATCAGAGGTTACCCATTTTCCTCTTTGAATTAAGCCTAAATGTTAATTAAGACTAATTTTCCAAAATTACACATTTGCCCCTAAGCCTCTATCACTTCATAATTAGTCAAATTCAATTCAAATGATTTTGAAATTTTTATTTTACCTCATTCATGGGTCAATTAAGACATCAGAGGAGAGAATGTGATTTTCAAAATTTAATTTAATTTATATAATTATTTTTATGCAAAAATAGGATTTTTCAAAGAAAATTTCTAACTTGATCAAGGTAAATCGTAATCCCTTAAATTTTTTACTAGAGATAGACTTAGACTAGAGAAGTCTTTGGACAAAATTTCATGATTTTTTAAATTTTATTTAAATTATTACAATTATTTAAAGTTTTGGGGTATTTATTAAATATAAAAAATTGTAAATGGAGAAAATTAAGTTATATATCTTTGAAAAGTCTCCCTGAGGTCAGCAAACTCAGAGGAGATAATTTTATATTTTTTTGAATTTTATTTGATTTATTGGAATTATTTTAATGAAAACTCATTTTTAGCATTTAAAAATTATTTTTAAGCTTTAAAATTCAATATCTTTATTTAAAAAACCAAAAAAAAAAACATTATAATTATTCCTAAGTTATTAGGAAGCAATTTAGAATATTTTCATGAGATTTACTATTTTTTTATTTTTAGGGATTTTTAATTATTTAAATACTAAAAATAAGCTAAAAATCAATTTTTTTTAAAATATTATTTTATTCTTAGAAAATACCCCTTATCCTAGAGAGCTCAAAAAATATATTTTTATAAATTTTTGAGTTATTTATTTTATTTTTAAAAATCATTTAAATGTCAAAAATGATGTTTATCTTTAAAAATCAACTTAAGTTATCAAATATACTCAACATATCTTGAAATTTTTATGGTGAGTTCTTTGGATCATAAACCATGGTGGTGTAAAAAATCAAGTCATTTAAATATTTATCTTTTCCAAAATTAATTATCTTAGTGTTTGTAAAAATTAGGTATATTTTAAATGACTAGACCCATGAAATTATTTCCAAAAGCTTCTCTGGTCATTGTGGACCTTCCAAAATTTTCTTAGAATTCTTTAATCAACATGCTAATTTCCATGGTTATTTTAAAGAAATAATGTGAAAAAACTTGAAAAATATAGATCTCTGTATAGAGACTTCCTCTGACTTTGAAAAAATTAGAGGATATTTTCCTTGATAGAGGCTACAACATGCCAAAATTTCAAGCCAAGGTGATGTGTCAATATGCATGGAAAATCAAATGATTCCAAAGAGTATTTAATTAATTAATAATAAAATATGCCTCAAATGGACTTGAAATTTTTCCACATTGTTTTCCTCTATTCACTGAGCAAGTTGGTATTTTTATTTTATTTTTATGATTTTTCTACATAAAGTTATGAATTTTCTAAGTTATGGGTATTTAAATAAATAGGAAAAAAGCCTTATTTATCTATTTAAACCGCACGTGCCACCTCAACCTACGACAGCTCCGAAGCTCCACACAGCGCGCTTCCATTTGACGCCGCCACCCACCTCAGTGCTGACTCGGCCCGCTGTTTATGTCCCAAAGCGCTGTCCAGCTCGATCTCCTCCATCCATTTGATACACGCTCGATCAAACGGCTCCCCGTCATCGTCCCCGATAAAATGATCCCTTGACCGTCCACACTAAAACCCTAAGATCACAACCTAGACTCAACCAAATCACCTCGGGTCNCTACCAATTAACCCCTTATGTTTCAAATATCCAAATTAAGATCAGAGGTTACCCATTTCCCTCTTTAAATTAAGGCTGAATTTCCAAAATTACATATTTGCCCCTAAGGCTCTAACACTTCATAATTTGTCAAATTCAATTGAAATGACTTTAAAATTTTTATTCTACCTCATTCATGGGTCAATTAAGACATCGAAGGAGAAAATGTGATTTTTTGAAAATTTAATTTAATTTATATAATTATTTTTATGCAAAAATAGGATTTATAAAATTATTTTTTAGCTTAGATATTCGGTCTCTTTATTTAGAAAATTAAGAAAAATATTTTAATTATTCCTAAGTGCTTGGGAAGAAATTTAGAACATTTCCATGAATTTAATTATTTTTGTGATTTTAATTGGNATGGAGAATCGAAATAGGCTCAGGATGAGGTGAGGTTTTATACCTTTGCTCTGAGAAGTGAAGCTTCAATCACAGGGTCTTGGCATGTTCGTTGGGGTCCAAGGAGACTAGAGTTTGAGTCCCTGGTCTTGGTGTAAGGTCTAGGTTTGAATTCGATCACGGCTAGATTTGGGTGTTGGTCTAGAGCTATGGTAGAGGCTTTATGGAAGGGAGATTTTATGGGTCTTTGGCTTCTTTCTTTATTGTGAAGGTGTGAGTAGAGTTAATTTGAGTTTGGTGGAGTGTGGAGGTGTAACGAGCTCTGTCCTGATTTTCGGTAAGGTTCCAAGCTCAAAATTGAGCTCCGACAATAGGAATTGGTGGGAGAAAATGGTTGGAATGCACTGAGANTTTAATTATTTAAATATTTAAAATAGGTTAAAAATCAAGTTTTTATTTTAAATATCATTTTATTTTTAGAAATTACCCCAGATCATAGAGAACTCAAAAAAATAAGCTTTATAAATGTTTGAGTTAAATGTTGTTTCTTTAAAAATCATTTAAGTGCCAAAAATGTTATTTATCTTCAAAAATCAACTTAAGTTACCAAATGAACTCAAAATGCTTTGAAGTTTTTATGGTGAGTTCTTTGGATCCGAAAAAATAATGTAGATGAAAAATCAAGTCATTTTTGTTGTTTGTATTTTTCAAAGTTAATTATTTTAGTGATTTAAGGTTTGTGAAGATTAGGTGTATTTTGAATGACTTGGCTCATGAGAAATTTCCTTAAGGGTTTTCTTGTCCT
Source organism: Phalaenopsis hybrid cultivar (assembly GCA_002079205.1). Classification (NCBI taxonomy): domain Eukaryota; kingdom Viridiplantae; phylum Streptophyta; class Magnoliopsida; order Asparagales; family Orchidaceae; genus Phalaenopsis; species Phalaenopsis hybrid cultivar. Next base: position 15,944 of record JXCR01110310.1, on the reverse strand, counting down.
AGTAAACCTTCCAAAATTTTCCTGGATTTTTCTAAGCAACATGCTAATTTCCATGATTAATTTAAGTTAATAATGCATATAAATTTGAAAAATATGATTCTCTGTCTAGGGACCCCTCTAAGTTTGGAAAAATTAGGGAATGTTCCCTAAGACAGAGGGAACAACATGCTAAAATTTTGAAGCCATAGTGAAATTACTACATGCATGGAGAATCAAAACATCCAAATTAGTATTTAATTAATTAAAAATAAAATATGCATAACATGGACTTAAAATTATTTCCACATTGTTCTCCTCTGTTCACTGAGCAAGAAGGTATTTTTATTTTATTTTTATGATTTTTCTACACTAAGATATGATTTTTTTAAGTTAGGGGTTATTTTCTGAATTATTTAAATCCCTATCTATCTATTTAAACGTGTGGTGCCACATCAACCTACGGCGGCTCCGTAGATCCACACGGTGTGCTCCTATTTGACGCCACCATCCACCTCAGCGCTGACTCGGCCCGCGGTTCATGTAAGGAAGCGATGTTCGACTCGATCTCCTCCATCCATCTGATACACGCGTGATCGGACAGCTCCCCGTCGTCTTTGATAGAGTGATCTCGTGACCGTCCACACTAAAACCCTAAGATCTCAAGCGTAGACTCAACCAAATCACCTTGGATTTGATCCTATGGACTCGTCTAAGTGAGACAAACATATCTATATGGTAATCATGCAATTAAATTAAGCCTAATTAAATGGGGAATCAAAATAGGCTCGAGAGGAGAAGAAGTTTTATACCTTGGCTTTGAGAAGTGAAGCTTCAATTAGAGGCTCTCGGAACATTTTTTGGGGTACAAGGAGGCTAGAGATTGAGTCTCTAGTCTTGGTAAAATGATTAAGTATGATTTCGATCATGACCAGATTTGGATGTTAGTCTAGAGCTATTATAGAGGCTATTTTAGAAGGGGGGATTTTATGGGGCTTTGGCTTATTTCTCGATTGTGAAGGTGCGGGCACTAGTAATTGAAGCTTGGTGGACTGTGGAAGTGTAATGGGCTCTGTCTTGGTTTTTGGGAAAGGTTTGAGCTCAAAATTAAGTTTTCACAGTGGAATTCAGTGGGGGAAGAGGGTTGGATTGCACTGAGGGAATCTCAAAGAAGCTCTGTGAGAAGTTTGGGGGGCTCACTCTACAAATATTTCAGCACCCCTTCATGGCCGTGGAGGTGAGTTTTTATTAAAATGGTCATGGGGTGACTCTCAGGGTAAATGTTTGGGTGCATTGTGGTGCTTAGGTGGAGGGCAGAGGAGCTCTACAATTTGATTTGGCTGAGCTAGTCTCTAGGTTTGATTTGGGTGAAGTTCCATGGGAGTGGCTCTTAGTTTTGAGTTTCTCCAGTGACTACGTCGACCGACCATGGTAGGGGGAGGTGGCTAGGAACTCAGGGCATCCAGAGGAATCTGTCAAAGCAATTTAATGCAATGGGGCTTAGTTTTGATAAGGGTATCTTAAGCATGTGCATTTTCAGAAATAAGATCCCTTAATTTGGGGGACTTTTGCTCGATGGCTTTGTTTAGGTGGTTAGATGGGTTTTGGCTCAGTCTTACGGTCTAACCAATGGCTGAGGTGGAGTTAATTTGATGACCTTGGGGTGGTTAGGCCATCTTTAATGCATAGGTTCAATGTGGGTTCAAGTGATCAAAGTTTTGGTTTCGGCTAGGTTAGCCATCTCAATTGACCCAATTGATTGATCAACATTGTGTATATGATTGTTAAGAAGATTTTTGGTTAAGGGTTGAAGTGGTTTTGAGTTCAATTGGTAGGTCAATTTGAGGGATTTTTGAAATTTGGCCAATTTGGTCATCTTGGGTTCGACATGGATTTAGGTTGGGCTAGCCTTGGGCTAAGGCCAAATGAACGGTTCAAATGATCAAGGTAGGTGTTGTAGAGATTTTTCATGAAGGGATGGAGTGCAAATATTTAGTTAATACCCTCAATTTGGTGGGATTTTAAGACATGACCAATTTGGGGCAAATTTGGGGCTTTTGAACTTTGGTTGAAATCAAATGAAATTGAGGTCTCACCAAGGCCAATTGAAGGTCAAATTTGATGTGTAGGAATGATATGAGGCTTTTTCAACACAAATTGTGGCAAATGGAGTAGGTATGGGTTCAATTTGGTGGAACCAACTCATAGGGAAAAAATTGGGTTTTTGGTTTAGCTCAAAATTAGGTACAAATCATGGAACAATTGAGCTTAGATTTGGTCTAGATTTGTCACATCAAGGGTGAATTTGAGTTTAGAACTTAAAGTGGGGTAAATTGAGATCATTTCGATAGACATTTGGGGTAATTTGAGGAAAATATGGGCCTTTAAAGGGTAATTTGGGGGTTTTGGTCAAAGATGATCAAATTGGCCGAATTGGGTCATGTTATAGTTAAGAAAAAATGAAATTGGGAATATTTGGAAGGTTTTGGGAAATTTTGGGATTTTTTCGAATTTTTGGAATTTGAAGCTAAGGAGGGGGCATTTTGGTAATTTGGCTAATTTTGGTGATTTTGGGTAGTTTGGGTGTTTTCAAGGTGTTTGAAATGATTTTTGAACCAAGTTAGGTATTTTGGGTAGATTTGGAAATTTTGGCCAAATTTGGGGTCCCAAGGGTATCTAGGTAATTTGGGAGAGTTTAGGTGCAAAAGGTTAAGTTGGGTATCTTGGTAAAGTTAGAGTGTCAACCACCATTAATAAGCCATGGACTAATAGAAAACTCATTTTGGGTTTTCTATGTAGTAGTCTTGGCCAAACCCTATCCTAGGGTTAATGGGTTTAAAGGACCACCTACATGAGTCTCCTATAAGTATCAAGAGACCAAAGCTTAGAAATTCTGGGTTTAAGGTAGTGAGTGATTGTGAGTGTAAGTGATGGCAAGTGAGTGACTTAGCACTAGAACAACACCCAAGGTGAACCATAAGGTCCAGTAGTCCTAAGGGTAACTCACCTTGAGTTCTCTCATAGTGACCCCACCTACTAAGTGCTAGAGGTTAGGACCAATATGTGGAACTTCAAGTTGCGTAAAGAAGAGTGTAGAATTTATAATGGTGCGGGTTCCTTTTCTAGTTTTCTAAGAATAATCAATAGGAAAGTCCTATGGCTAGACTTTAGGCTACTAAAGTTTAAAAACTAAACCTCAACCAAAAGTGAGGTCAACAAATGGACCCCCAATAGGTGTGGTGTGTTGGGCAAGCACACCGCGCGTATTGGCGTTGGCCGATGAGATCAAGAAAAACCAATATAAACTTCTAAGTCAACAGACCTGGAAGTACGTGTAGGGTTGTGTATGTGATTTGTTTCTGCTGGGGATTTAGCAGGTGATCTTCTGATTGAAATCAAAGAGTAGAGGCTCTCGCTGGGGATCAGAGAGTGAATTTTGAGTTAAGAAATTTCAGGTATTTATAAAGAATGGTGGTCAGTATATTGGTGTTGACACGTAGGTGTGAATCAAAATTTGTGTCTCAATTCTGAAATAAGAGTCAGATGTCATAATCTATTTAAGGTGGTCTTGAAAATTATTTCAAAAAATGAGAATAGGATTGTGTAGGAGGACCAAATTGAGATGGAAAACACAGAGGCTCACATCCAGCGCCAAAAGAAAATATCTGCTACATTGAGGAGGGAAGCAATGGGACTCACATCCAACTCAAGTGGTAACTAGAAAATATGTGCATCATGTTAGGAAGGAAAGCGCTAGGTCTTACATCCATCCCAAGCGATGACAAGAAAATATGTGCGTAATGTTAGGAAGGAAAGTGCTAGGACTCACATCCAACCCAAGCGATGATAAGAAATTATATGTGTTACGTTAGGAAGGAAAGCGATAGGACTCACATCCAACCCAAGCAGTGACAAGAAAATATGTGCATTACATTGAGAAAGAAAGCACTAGGACTCATATCCAACTCAAGAGGTAACAAGAAAATATGTGTGTCACGTTAGGAAGGAAAGCGCTAGGACTCACATCCAACCCAAGCGGTGACAAGAAAATATATGTGTCGCGTTAGGAAGGAAAGCACTAGGACTCACTGTCGGCGTTATTTCGAGTTAGTTTGTGGGGTTGCCCGTAAGAAGTTCTCGGTCGCTGGAATCAAAATCCCGTCGCCCGCTTCGGAATGACTTTGAAGTATGAAATCAAACTGACCCCATATTTTTCATAATTTAAAATGAAAGAGCATTGTACTTCAAATCCTGTATCTATCCCGAAGAATAAACACAAGACTTGAGGATGGGCTCGATCAAATAAACTAAGGAAAGTATGACGTCCGTTTGGTCTGCGAAACCTTTGTATTTGCCGACAAGTTCCCCTATTTAATATAAAGGATTAAATAGGGTTTATATTAAGCTGGGTTCGGACATGCTTCCTATAAGGGCAAGCCCCTATAGTTAATTACATCTTAAATGACCAAAGTCACTTAAGAAGACTCTCGATAAAAATCAAGAAAAATTATCTTCAAGGAATTTCAAAGGGTAGGACTCTTCAAC
>JXCR01110310.1:0-10863 GCA_002079205.1 Phalaenopsis hybrid cultivar | reverse complement strand
ATTATCTTCAAGGAATTTCAAAGGGTAGGACTCTTCAATAAAATCAGACGTAGAGGTGTGAAAGGGGATTGGTTCAAATTTGGAACATTTTATTGTAGAATCCAAAGGAAGAAGAACTAGGGGATGCATGGATCCAGAGGAGAACCTCGGTGACTTCTCAAGCTATCCTAATGTTTGGCTTCAGTTTTGAGGAGAAATATTTAGGTGTTTCATCCTGCCAATTTTATTAGTTAGGGCTTACATTCGTGTGAAATGATCACACAAATAGCCTAGAAGATGTGAGGGTTTAGGTCGTGACAAACGACAACCTTGAAATCCTAAGAGGAGTTAGGGCTTATATTGTATAGCAGGGCTATGCAAAGGCCTAATGATAAGGTGAGGATTTACGTTGCATAAGCAAGCAACCTCAAAGTCCTATGGCTTTTTTGTTTAAGTCTAAGGAAGGAAGATTGGTTTGGCTGGGGAAGACAGCTGTTACTGTTTGAAGATGGTCGTGCTGCCCACCATGCGAGCTCCAAGCTCCTTGCCGCGACAAGTTAGTTACCTAGTGTGTCAAGTTATAATGTCAAATCAGGTGGCCCTCTGGTTGAAGTTATTTAAATTTTATAGAGGGCATATTTAAGTTGATTGGAGCGACACCNGATTTTGGTTATGGTTATGGTTATGTGGCTATCCTGATAGTTTCAGTTTTCATGCAGAGTGATATTCTTTGTTTAGCATGCAAATTTGCAGGTATAAAAGTATAGTATGAAAGTACAAGAAAGACAACACTAATTTGCAGGTATAAAAGTACAGTATGAAAGTACAAGAAAGACAACGCTGAAAACTGTAAAAAGTGTACATGGCGAGTTTTCTCGTTCCACCACCTGAAACTTGAAATGCATGTTAAGACAGTTTATGAAGAGCAGGAAAGGTAAAATTTTGATAATTTTCTTATCCCTATGTNTTTGTGATTAAATTTTGAGTTGTTTTATATTTTGAATGTTGTGGCGGTGAATTTTATATTGGTTTATTTTAGTTTTGATTTTGGTTATGGTTATGGTTATGTGGCTATCCTGATAGTTTCAGTTTTCATGCAGAGTGATATTGTTGTTTAGCATGCAAATTTGCAGGTATAAAAGTACAGTATGAAAGTACAAGAAAGACAACGCTGAAAACTGTAAAAAGTGTACATGGCGAGTTTTCTCGTTCCACCACCTGAAACTTGAAATGCATGTTAAGACAGTTTATGAAGAGCAGGAAAGGTAAAATTTTGATAATTTTCTTATCCCTATGTCATATCTTGGTGAGTCCTTAAAAGTTTAATTAAGGATGATTTCATTGAGCGAAGAATATTAAGTTTAATAGGCCTCTGAGGTATCCAACGAGTTAGGAAGGGGAAGCAGGTGCATGCCTCCCTCTCACCAACTAGTGAAAAGCCTCGAGTCCATTTAAACTTATTATGTTGCTTAATGATTCATCCTAAAAATACCCTTATTATTCCGTGAACATTGATGTCTCAATTATCCCTAAGAATAAAGTAATTATCACTTATTATTTTAATTTGAAAATTATGTGGGTGAAGACCCTTAAAGAGGCAAGCTAGTGTAATTTGAACACTTGGATGTGGGTGAAGACCCTTAAAGAGGCAAGTTAGTGTAATTTGAACACTTAGCAAAATTTTTAAACCTAATTGGGCTTAGTGGTGTTTCAAGGATGTTTGATTTAGTTATATTTATTTCTCTAATCCTCATAATTGGGCTTAGTGGTGTTTCAAGGATGTTTGATATAATTATGTTTATTTCTCTAATCATCATTTAGTTTATGAGGACCCTTAAAAGGGCAAGTTAGTGTAATTTGAACACTTAGCCAAATTTTTAATCCTAATTGGACGCCTTAAAGGGGCAAGTTATTGTAATTTGAACACTTAGCCAAATTTTAATCCTAATTGGACTTGCGAAGGGGAAGTTAGTGTAATTTGAACACTTAGCCAAATTTTTAATCCTAATTGGGCTTAGTGACCCTTAAAGAGGCAAGTCAGTGTAATTTGAACACTTAGCCAAATTTTTAAACCTAATTGGGCTTAGTGGTGTTTTAAGGATGTTGATTATTTATGTTTATTTCTCTAATCTTTGTTTAATCAATTTTTGATTTAGCCTAAGTCACCACTAAGTCCTTAGGACCTAGGAGAGTGTCTTAATTAGTTTTGAAAAGTGTTAAGCTTTAAGTGGGCATGATTCATAATTTGGAATTTATTTCAAAATCAAGGGAGGGGTATTAAATTGATTAAATATTAGTTTCCAAAGTCATACCCCTAAGTTCAGGATCTTTTAATTTTGATAAACTTCCAAATTTTAATAATTTAGAAATTTATTAATCTTAATTCAGAAAGTGAGATTGATTTCTACCAATTAGCCCCTTTGTGTTTCAAACGTCAAATAAATTGATTAAGATTAGAAGTTACCCGTTTTCCCTCCTTGAATTAAGCCTAAGTGTTAATTAAGGCAAAATTTCTAAAATTACACATTTGCCCCTAAGGCTCTAACACTTCATAATTTGTCAAATTCAATTCCAATGCCAAAATTACACATTTGCCCATAAGGCTCTAACACCTCATAATTTGTCAAATTCAATTCAAACGACTTTGAAGTTTTTATCCTACCTCATTCATGGGTCAATTGAGACATCAGAGGAGAAAATGTGATTTTTAAAAATTTAATTTAATTTATATAATTATTTTAATGCAAAAATAGGATTTTTAAAAGAAAATTCATAACTTGACCAAGGTAAATTTAAATACCTTGAAATTTTTACTGGAGGTAGACCTAAACTTAAAGAGCCTTTGGATCAAAGTTCACAATTTTTTGAATTCTTTGTGATTTATTAGAATTATTTTAAATTCGGGCTATTTAATAAAAATAAAATATTTTAAGTGGTGAAAATTAAGTTTTGTATTTTTTAAAAATCTTTCTAAGGTTAAAGAACATAGAGGAGCAAATTTTATATTTTTTTAATTTTTCCTGGATTTACTGGAATTATTTAGTGAAAAAAATCCATTTTTAGCCTTTAAAGATTATTTTTAAGCTTTGAAAATAAATATCTTTATTTAGAAAATCAGGAAAAATATTCTAATTATTTCTAAGTGATTTAGGAAACAATTTAGAATATTTCCATGAGTTTTATTATTTTTATGATTTTTATGAATTTTTATTTATTTAAATATTTAGAATAGGCTAAAAATCAAATTTTTATCTTAATTATCATTTTATTTTTAGAAAATACCCCTGATCACAGAGAACTCAAAAAACTAAGTTTCATAATTTTTTGAGTTATATTTTGATTTTTAAAAATCATTTAAGTGTTAAGGGTGGTATTTATCTTTAAAAATCAACTTAAGGTGTCAAATGAACTCAAAATATTTTGAAACTTTTATGATGAGTTCTCTGGATCATAAATCATAGTGGAGATCAAAAATCAAGTCATTTAAAAGTTTATATTTTCCAAAATTAATTATCTTAGTGATTTCGTATTTGGAAAATTTATGGATGTTTTAAATGACTTGACCCATGAGATTATTTTCAAAGGTTTCTCTGGTCATGATGGACCATCCAAAATTTCTTGGGATTTAATAACCAACATTCTAATTTACATGATTATTTTAAGGAAATAATGTGAAATAACTTAAAAAATATGGGTCCTGTATAGGGACATTCTCTGACTTTGGAAAAATCATAGAATACTTCCCCTGATAGAGACTACAACATGTCAAAATTTCAAGCCAAGTGATGAAATCAGAGAATGTCCCCCCTTATAGAGGCTACAATATGTCAAAATTCCAAGCCAAGGTGATGTGATAATACGCATGGCTACAATATGCCAAAATTTCAAGCCAAGGTGATGTGTCAATATACATGGAGAATCAAATGATCTCAAATAGTGTTTAATTAATTAAAAATATTTTATGCATCAAATGGACTTGAAAATTATTCCACCTTATTCTCCTCTGTTCGCTGAGCAAGAGGGTATTTTTATCTTATTTTTGTGATTTTTCTACACAAAGTTATGTATTTTCTAAATTAAGGGTATTTAAATAAATAGGATAAAACCTTTTATCTATTTAAACAGCGCGTGCTGACTAGATCCTAGGCAGCTCCAAAGGCATGCGTGGCATGCTCTGGTTGGACGCCGCCGTCCACGTAGCTTGCTGACTCGACCCGTTGTTTATGTCTCGAAGTGCTATCCGACTTGATCTCCCCCATTCATTTGATACACACTCAATCGGACGACTCCCCGTCATCGTCCCCGATAGGATGATCCCGTGCTCGTCCACACTAAAACCTTAAGATCTCGGCCTGGACTCAACCAAATCACTTCGGGTTTGATCCTATGGACTCGTCTAAGTGAGACGAACACATCCATACGGCTAAGGTACCATGAAATCAAGCTTAAGTAAATGGAGAATCAAAATAAGCTCGAGAGGAGGAGGAGTTTTATACCTTTGCTCTGAGAAGGGAGGCTTCGATCAGAGGTGCTCAGGACATTCGTTGGGGTCCAAGAAGGCTAGGGATTGAGTCCCTGGTCTCGGTGTAAACGCTAGGTATGAATTCGACCAAGCTCGATTTCAGGTATTGGTCTAGAGCTATGATAGAGGCTCTGTGGAAGGGGAAGTTGATGGGGATTTAGTTTCTTTCGTTGTTGTGAAGGTGTGGGTGAAGTTAGTTTGAGTTTGGTGGACTGTGGAGGTGTATTGGGTTCTGTCCTAGTTTCCGACAGGGTTTCGAGCTCAAAATTGAGCTCCGACAATGGGAATGGGTGAGGGAAAATGGTTCGAATGCACTTAAGGGATCTTAGGGAAGCTCTGTGTGAAGTTTGGAGAGGCCTCTCTAAGAAATTTTTAGCACACCTCCCATGCCCGTGGGTGGTGAGTTTTTATAAAAATGGCCATGGGGTGGCTCTCAGGGCATAAGTTTGGGTGCATTGTGGTGCTTAGGTGGAGGGCAGAGGAGCTCCATAATTTGATTTGGATGAGGTAGCCTCTAGGTTTGATTTGGGTGAGGTTCCATGAGGGTGGCTCTTGGTTTTGGGCTTTTCCGACCACTAGGTTAGCCGGCCGGCCAGTTTGATTTGGGTGAGGTGCCATGAGAGTGGCTCTTGGTTTTGGGCTTTTCTGACCACTAAACTTGCCGGCTGTCCAGGGGTAGGTGGGCTAGGAGCTCAGGGAACCCAGAGAATCCATCACAGCAATTTAATGCAAATGTGTTTGGATTTGGCAAAGATATCTTAAGCATGTCCATTTTTGGAAATAAGATCCCTTAATTTTGGGTACCTTTAGTCCTAGATATCTTAAGCATGTGCATTTTTGGAAATAAGATCCCTTAATTTGGGGGACCTTTGGCCCATGGCTTGATTAAGCATGTGCATTTTTGGAAATAAGATCCCTTAATTTGGGGAACCTTTGGTTCATGGCTTGATTTAGGTGATATTGGACTGGTCACTAAGTCCAACTAATGGCTGTGGTGGAGTTAATTTGGTGGCTTTAAGGTGCTTAGGTCACATTTAGTGTGCGGGTCCAAGTGGTTGCAAAAGACCAAAACTTAGGTTTGGGCTAGGTTAGCCATGTCAATTGGCCCAAATAATTGTTGCATTTGATGTAGATGATCATAAGGAACAACTTTGGTGAAGGATGGAAGTGTTTTTGAGTTCAATTGAAGGGTCAATTTGAAGAAATTTTGAACTATAATCAATTTGGTCATGTTGGGCTAGGCTTGGGTCTTGCTTGGTTTAGCCTTAGTCTAAGTCCAAATTGATTATTGTAAATGGTCAATAGGGACCTCATGAAGAGTTTCCAACATGAATTGGATACCAATTTGGAGGTTAAGGCAATCAATTGGGTGAAATTTAGGGACTTAGCCAATTTGGGGCTAAATTTGGGAATTTTGGATTTAGGCCAAAATCAAATGGATTTGAGGATTCACCAATGCCAATTGATGGTTGATTTTGATGTATAGGAATGTCATTAAATATTTTTTAACATTAATTGAGGCCAATTGACTAGGCTATGGGTTCAATTTGATGAGATTAGCTCATATGGTAAAAATTGGGGTTTTGACCCAAATAAAAATTGGGCTCAAATCATGGACCAATTGAGCTTGGATTGGTTTAGTTTGGTCAAATCAAAAGTGAACTTGAGGTGGATTGGAATTGGGGTCAATTAAGATCAAATTGATGGACATTTGAGTTGGATTTGGGGAAATATGAGTCTTTAAAGGGCAATTTGGGGATTTTGGTTAAAGATGGTCAAATTGGTTAAATTGGGTCATGGGGTAGTTGAGAGAAATGAAATTGGGAATATTTGGGATTTATTGGAATTTTTTGGAAATTTTTGGAATTTTGAGCCCAAGAGGGGTATTTTTGTAATTAGGGGATGTTTTAGCGGTAAAAGGCCAAGATGGGTACCTTGGTAGAGTTGAGGTACCAATCATCACCAATAAGCCATGGACCAATGGAAACCCCATTTTGGGTCCTCTACATAGTGGTCTTAGCCAAACCATAGCCCTAGGGCTAGTAGGTTTAGGGGACCATCTACATGAGTATCCCAAAAGATCAAGGGATGTAGGCTAGAAATTTGAGTTCAGGGTTGTGAGTGATTGTGAGTGTAGTTGACTGTGGTGAGTGCCTTAGCTCCAGACTAACACCCAAGGTCAACCCTAAGGTCCAACAATCCTAAGGGTGACTCATCTTAAGTTTCCCCAGAGTGACCCCACCTACTAAGTATTTAGAGGTTGAGAGCAATATGTGAAACTTTAAGTTGAGTGGAGAAGAGTTTAGAATTTCTAGTGGTGAGGGTTCCATGTCTAGTTTTCTAGGAATAGTCAACAGGAAAATTCCTATGGCTAGACCCTAGGCTATTAAAGAGAAAAAACTAAACCTCAACCAAAAATGAGGTCAACAAATGGACCCCAAATAGGTGTGGTTTGCTGGGAAAGCACACCGCGCATATTGTCGTTGACCAAAGAGATCAATAAAAACTAATATAGACTCCTAAGTCAACAGAACTAGAAGTATGTGTAGAGTTGTGTGTGTTATTTGTTTCTGCCGGGGAATTAGCCAGTGTGTGCTTAATTAAGTCGAGAAGTAGGGACTCTCGCTGGGGATTGGAGAGTGGACTTTGAGTTATGAAATTTCAAAGATTTCCAAAGGATGGGAGTCAAAATGTAAGTGTTGACCCTGAGGTAGGAATTGAAATTCAAATATCGACTCGAAAATGGAGAGAGAGAGAGAGGGAGAGTCAGAGTGTAAGGACCGACCTCGAATGCAATAAATCAGAGACGTAGGATTGATTCGGAAATGAGAATTGAAATGTAGGTCAATTCTCAAAAGAAAGTGTCGGAATGTAAGGTCTGACCTCAAATGTAAAGAATCAGAAATGTAGGACTGATTCAGAAATGAGAATTGAAATGTAGATCAATTCTCAAAAGAGAGCGTCGGAATGTAAGGACCGACCTCAAACATAAATAATCAGAAATGTAGGACTGATTCGGAAATGAGAATTGAAATGTAGGTCAATTCTCGAAAGAAAGTGTCGGAATGTAAGGTCCAACCTCAGATGTAAAGAATCAAAAGTGTAGGACTAATTCGAAAATGCGAAAGAAAGTGTCGGAATGTAAGGTCCGACCTTAAATGTAAAGAATCAGAAATTTAGGACTGATTCGGAAATGAGAACTAAAATGTAGGTCAATTCTCGAAAGAAGGTGTCGAAATGTAAGGTCCGACCTCAAATGTAAAGAATAAAAAATGTAGGGCTGATTCAGAAATGAGAACTGAAATGTAGGTCAATTCTCAAAAGAAGATATCGAAAAGTAAGGTCCGACCTCAAATATAATGAATCAGAAATGTAGGGCTGATTTGGAAATGAGAACTAAAATGTTGGTCAATTCTCGAAAGAAGGTGTCGGAATGTAAGGACCGACCTTAAACATAAAGAATCAGAAATGTAGGACTGATTCAGAAATGAGAACATATAGGTCAATTCTCAAAAGAAAGTGTCGGAATGTAAGGTCCGACCTCAAATGTAAAGAATAAGCAATGTAGGACTGATTCAAAAGTCAATTCTCAAAAGAAAGTGTCGGAATGTAAGGACCGACCTCAAATGTAATGAATCAGAGATGTGGGACTGATTCATCAATTCTCAAAAGAGAATGTCGGACTGTAAGGACCGACCTCAAATGTAATGAATCAGAAATACAATTCTCAAAAGAAAGTGTCGGAATGTAAGGACCGACCTCAAATGTAAAGAATCAGAAATGCAGGACTGATTCAAGAATGAGAGTTGAAATGTAGGTCAATTCTCCAAAGAAGGTGTCAGAATGTAAGGTCTGACCTCAAATGTAAAGAATCAGAAATGTAGGACTAATTCGGAGATGAGAACTGAAATGTAGGTCAATTCTCGAAAGAAGGTGTCGGAATGTAAGGTCCGACCTCAAATGTAATGAATCAGAAATGTATGACTGATTCAAAAATGAGAATTGAAATGTAGGTCAATTCTCAAAAGAAGGTGTCAGAATATAAGGTCTGACCTCAAATGTAAAGAATCAGAAATGTAAGACTGATTCAGAAATGAGAACTGAATTGTAGGTCAATTCTTGAAAGAAGGTGTCGGAATGTAAGGTCCGACCTCACATGTAATGAATCAGAAATGTACGACTGATTTGAAAATGAGAATTGAAATGTAGGTCAATTCTCAAAAGAAGGTGTTGGAATGTAAGGTCCGTCCCTAAATGTAATGAATCAGAAATGTAGGACTGATCCAGAAATGAGAATTGAAATGCAGGTCAATTCTCGAAAGAATGTGTCAGAATGTAAGGTCCGACCTTAAATGTAAAGGATCAGAAATGTAGGACTGATTCATAAATGAGAACTGAAATGTAGGTTAATTCTCGAAAGAAGGTGACGGAATGTAAGGTCCGACCTCAAACGTAATGAATCAGAAATGTAGGACTAATTCAGAAATGAGAATTGAAATGTAGGTCAATTCTCGAAAGAAGGTGTCGGAATGTAAGGTTTCGGAAATGAGAATTGAAATGTAGGTCAATTCTCAAAAGAGAGTGTCGGAATGTAAGGACCTCGGAAATGAGAATTGAAATGTAGGTCAATTCTCAAAAGAAGGTGTCGGAATGTAAGGTCCAACCTCAAATGTAAAGAATCAAAAATGTAGGACTGATTCGGAAATGAGAACTGAAATGTAGGTTAATTCTCAAAAGAAGGTGTCAGAATGTAAGGTCCGACCTCAAACGTAATGAATCAGAAATGTAGGACTGATTTGGAAATGAGAATTGAAATGTAAGTCAATTCTCAAAAGGTGTCGGAATGTAAGGTCCAACCTCAAATGTAAAGAATCAGTAATGTAGGATTGATTCGGAAATGAGAATTGAAATGTAGGTCAATTCTCAAAAGAAGGTGTCGGAATGTAAGGTCCGACCTCAATTGTAATGAGTAAAAAATGTAGGACTGATTCAGAAATGAGAATTGAAATGTAAATATCAATTCGAAGGTGAAAGAATTGAAATGTAGGTATCGATTCAAAGATATGAGAATTGAAATGTAAGTATCAATTGTGAGATGAAAGAATTGAAATGTAGGTATCGATTCAAAGATATGAGAATTGAAATGTAAGTATCAATTGTGAGATGAAAGAATTGAAATGTAGGTATCAATTCAAAGATGAAAGAATTGAAATGTAGGTGTCAATTCAAAGATATGAGAATTGAAATGTAAGTATCAGTTCAACGATGAAAGAATTGAAATGTAGGTATCGATTCAAAGATATGAGAATTGAAATTTAAGTATCAATTGTGAGATGAAAAAATTGAAATGTAGGTATCAATTCAAAGATGAAAGAATTGAAATGTAGGTATCAATTCAAAGATATGAGAACTGAAATGTAAGTATCAATTGTAAGATGAAAGAATAGAAATGTAGGTATCAATTCAAAGATGCAAGAATTGAAATGTAGGTATCAATTCAAAGATGTGAGAATTGAAATGTAAGTATCAATTGTGAGATGAAAGAATTGAAATGTAGGTATAAATTCAAAGATGAAAAAATTGAAATGTAGGTATCAATGATATGATATGAGAATTGAAATGTAAGTATCAATTCAAAGGTGAAAGAATTGAAATGTAGGTATCAATTCCAGGAGAGAGTCGAAATTTAGGCATCGACCTCAAAATGTGAGAATCAGGATTTAGGTACTGATTTGAAGATGTGATTTGAAATTTACAAAGAGCTTGAGGTGTTGAATTTGCAGAAGTGTGTTATATGAAAAGGTTGATTTTGAAGAAGATTTGTAGAGCTTTGTGGAGTTTGTGTAGAATGTGACATTCTGCGGGGATGTGCAGAGAGTTAGTGTAGATAACGATGGTTGTGCTGCGCGCACAAAGGGTAGGAAATTCCGAAAACGGAAGTATCCACTCAATAGGTTTGTTTTATTTTCTTGTTGTTTTCATCACAATTGATTTTTCAAAATTTGTTTTTAAGGTTTTAATTTCAATTGGTTGATTAGAAATTTGTTTTGTTATTTGCTCATTTATGATTATCTTTCATTTGTGTTTTATTACGTTGTCGAAGATTTGTCATTTTGTTCTTTGTTCATTGGAACTCTGAACCATTGCATGGTTCGCGGCTTTCCATCCATCGCACAAAAGGCAATTGACAAAAAGGCACAACTTGAGAGAAATTTCCATTAATCTTCCTAAATAAAGATGCTATAGATCAAATATAGGCTAATGCCTCAAAAGGTACATCATGTAATACATACTGAAATACATTGAAAGTCATCTCAAGATATGAGTACATCATAGACTGATTACATCAGATACATGTCATG
>JXCR01110298.1:0-19092 GCA_002079205.1 Phalaenopsis hybrid cultivar | reverse complement strand
AAAAAAAAAAAAAAAAAAAAAAAAAACTAAATTTAATGTAAAAAAAAAAACCAAAGACGGTAAAATTCACGGAACCAGATCACACCAAAAAATTCAATGTGAAGAAAATAAGGAGAATTGTACAAATTACCCCGCTCTCAAGCATCTCTACACTCTTGGACATACAAGGACACTCATAATCAACTCCCTGCATAAGAGATTTCAATCCGAAATTTTAAGTGAAAATGGCTCAAAGTCGGTTATTGGCACTGATGTGCTATAGTAGTGGCGCTCCAATGGAGCAGTGCAATGCTGCATCCAAGCGTTGCAGTGCCATGCTTTTGGGTTCTGAATCAGGATTGGGCGGTGCGGTCTTTCGAGCGCTAGGGTGTTTATCGGTGTTGGGGTGTTGTTGACTCAACGTTGAAGTGTTGTGTACAGAAAAAATATAGGGGGTTGTGGCCCCCAAACAAATATAGAGAAAACACCTCCTTGTATCGCTTCGANATCCGAAATTTTAAGTGAAAATGGCTCAAAGTCGGTTATTGGCACTGATGTGCTATAGTAGTGGCGCTCCAAAGGGGCAGTGCGATGCTGCATATCCAAGCGTTGCAGTGTCATGCTTTTGGGTTCTGAATCAGGATTGGTCGTAGCGGCGCGGTCTTTCGAGCATTGGGGTGTTTATCGGTGTTGGGGTGCTGTTGACTCAACGTTGAAGTGTTGTGTACAGAAAAAATATAGGGGGTTGTGACCCCCAAACAAATATAGAGAAAACACCTCCTCGTATCGCTCCGAGTTACCATCTAATTTAATTAGCGAAACTGAGGGTTTTGAGTGAACAATTGATTAACACAAAGAGACTCCACGTGATAACCTAAGATTTAATGTTTTTCCGAAATTCTCCATCAATCTTCAATGGATCAATATTTACTATTAATTCTTGTTTGGAGCTCCAATTGACNAGTTACCATCTAGTTTAATTAGGGAAACTGAGGGCTTTGAGTGAACAATTGATTAACACAAAGAGACTCCACTTGATAACCTAAGATTTAATGTTTTTCCAAAATTCTCCTTCGATCTTCAATGGATCAATATTTAGTATTAATTCTTGTTTGGAGCTCCAATTGAATTTGTTTGCATATGTTGTAGGTTTATGTATGCTTATTTATACTATACATGTTTTAGTGACCATTAAGTATCTAGTGCATCGGTCCACTTTACCATGTTATGTTGCATCTAGAATGGTTTCAACTAAGCATTTGATTGAAATTTGTGTGTTAGATATGTAAATACATAGGAATTGAATATATGCATGTAAATGTTCGAAAAAATTTAATTCTTTAGTATTATGCATGGTATTTCAACTCATATCCATAGATTGTTTCTTAGATCTTAATTGGTTGCTTGAAAATATAAAGCATGTTTTAGAAAATGATGATTTAGTTTTTCACTCATTTTGTGTTTGAAAATGAAAGCATCACATTTACGGGGATTTTAGAAGTCTTTCCCAATTCTAAAATCTATGTTGTTTCTTAACTGCATCTCTAGAAAAATTATTATTTTTCTAAACATTTTTCTTACTTCAACATTGGTATGTCTAGTTTTTCCACGTCAGTGATCAAATTTTGTGGACGAAGGTGGATTGAAGCTGAAGTTTTATCTTTTAAAACCATAGTTAAGAGATTACACTGTATAGAAACACAAATAATAAGCATCATTGTGATATTTTTGCCTGGTAATGTCAGGAAGGTGAGCAAGGCAGACTCCCAGTCTTGATATTGAAAATGAAGAGAAGTGATTCAAAAAAGAGACCAGCTGTTGTGTTTATACATAGCTCCTACAAATGTAAAGAATGGTTGCGCCCTTTGCTTGAGGTAGTTCTACCTTTCCATCTTTAGGCTTTTTAGTTGTTCAGAAATCTGTCTTTGGTTACTAGTGAGATTTTGTATGTACAGGCATATGCTTCTAGGGGATATGTTGCCGTTGCCATTGATTCCCGCTACCATGGTGAAAGAGCTAGAAGCACAACAACATATCAAGAAGTATGCTGAAAATTGGATCTATTGGTCAAAGTTTTTGTTTAACTGTTAAATCCTTAAAAGATGCCATTTTAATCATTTTATTATTGTTTCTTTATCAACATACCTTGGTTTTCGGCTCTGTAACAGGTTCTAATTTCATCCTGGAAAAATGGAAACACTATGCCTTTCATATTTGACACAGTAATCTCACGTCCCTCTCCTTTGTAGTGCTTTGGAGTTTATGTCAATCAATGGTTTCCAACCTGTGAAATACTTTGGTAATGGCAGGTATGGGACTTGATAAAGTTGGCAGATTACCTTGTGCAGCGGGAGGATGTCGATCCTATAAGGATTGGAGTTACTGGAGAATCCTTGGGAGGTTTAATGGGCTTTCTTGATATAAAAAAAAATTTTGAGGTGTTGGAATCTGATTATGGAACTTGTATTAAAGTTGATTAATTTAGGTATGCATGCTTGGTTTGCTGCTGCGGCCGACATTCGCTATGCAGTTGTTGTCCCTATAATCGGCGTTCAGGTTTTTAGATTAAATTTCGCTGCTACCGATAGTTTATATGTTGTGTACGAGTTTGTCACAGCCTTATGTGCATTTAATTATTTGTTTCTTTCTAGGGTTTTCGATGGGCCATGGACAACGAGAAATGGCAAGCTCGGGTTGATAGTATTAAGCCTGTCTTTGAAGGTTGCTTTAGGAAGTATATACTGTATGTTTGCATGATGCTATACTAGTTCATATCATATATATTAGGAAATTTGATTTTCATTTACATACATAGCATTATTCATTTATATATCTCACACCTAAACATTTATATTTTTGCACGTAGCAATCAAATCTCAATATCACTTAAAAAAAATCATTATTACCACTTTCTAAACGCAAAATATACCTTTTCATGCATACATTTAAAGCATCAAAGTGCTTTCTATGTAAATATGAATGTTTAGGTGTGAGATATGTAACTACATAAGAATTGTCCGCTAAGTATGTAAATGACCACTTAATTTTTATATTTGCAATAATGAAGCAAAGATCACATGTTGCAGATAGTATTGATGGAAGATGATAAGTTTCCTAAAACACGGTGCAGAAATTATATCATTTATAGACTTCATGAATTCTCTGGCAAGTTGGATGTTCAACAGGGCCATGCTTGAATGTAGTAATCATGTTATCTGGATAGTAAATAAATGAACATTGCTATTCTTCGGTGTCAGACATTATTAGTACATTTTTTCTACTCCTGCATACATTATAATGTGGTAAGCTTTGAACATAAGACCTTCAGGTTGGAGACAATGTATCTAACCATTAGGCCAAATCAGCTGCACAAAGTTATTAGAACATTTCATGCCAGTTATATGTGATTTTGATTTTTTTTTTCTTTTTGAAATTTTGAGTGTTTTTAGCTATAAACTCTGACTCCATGTTTCCTACACTACATTTGCATTCTATGCTAGCACTCAAATACATGGCCTCGTGGACGGAGGTGAAGCTGTCAACCCATGAGTTGGGCTCAATGTGCCTCTACTTGATTTTGATAGTATTACTAGTATTTGTAGTTTATATTCCTCTTACTAAAGCTTCGTGTGCTTCCTTCTCTGGTTTCATTTGAGGAGTCACAATTTCCCCTATTTCCTCATGCAGAAGCAAGGATTGATCTCGGCAAGAATCTAATTGATAAAGAGGTGGTAGAAAAGGTCAGGCTTTATAAGCATAATCTCCTGATTTATTTTGCTCATTAAAATGTGATCAGTGATATCTTCCCTTATGCATTTCTTTCCTGTCATATTAAAGCTTTTTTTAATGGCGTTGCAGTTTTTCATGATTATCTGCTATTTCTTGTTGACTACAGGTGTGGGACAGAATTGCGCCGGGCCTAGCTTCACAATTTGATTCCCCCGAGACCATTCCTGCTATCGCTCCTCGTCCTCAGCTTATTCTAAATGGTATTTTCATTATTCTTATTTGAAACAAATAGAGGGATAAAGTGTTCTATTAGAGGGACTAATCCATACAAAATCCATTTAAATTCACAATAATGCTTGATTCTCATGAGTTTTATATGCCTTATCATTGTACTTATTTTGTAACATCTTTTGTTTTTTTTCACAAGTTTTATTTGTTTGAAAACCTAAGGTGGTGAAGATCCTCGCTGTCCTCTGGATGGTTTGCATATCCCAATATCAAGAGCAGAACAGGCTTATAAGAAGGCCGGCTGCCCTGAAAAATTCAAGGTATGGATCACCGTCAATGCATTTGAAAAACTGAAACTTATTTCTCTAAGTTAATTTCTGATCGTTCCTAAATGGTAACTCTTCTATCATGCTTTTGATTTCACTTTCCTAACTGCTACATTACCAATATGATTTCAAAAGTTTTCATTCAAGTTTGTCACCTATATCCTTATTAGGCTGGTTGATTATTATATGAAGTTTAGCAATAGGGGTGTGAGTCAAGCCAGCATCAAGCTAGCTCGTGGTTGACTTGAAATGGCTATAATTCGAGTTTGACGGCTAACGAGTTGAGCTTGAGTTAGTCCCGACTTGACGCATTAGCTCACAAGTCCGCTCGTTTAAGAAATATTAATATAAAATACATGTTGGAATGTAAAAGTCTTATGTACTAAGTTGTTATAAATGTTAAAAACTTAACATATTTTTATATCTTGTGATCTATTATTTTTTTATTCGAATTTTTTTTTTTTTTAAATTTTATTATAACTNTTCACTTTCCTAACTGCTACATTACCAATATGATTTCAAAAGTTTTCATTCAAGTTTGTCACCTATATCCTTATTAGGCTGGTTGATTATTATATGAAGTTTAGCAATAGGGGTGTGAGTCAAGCCAGCATCAAGCTAGCTCGTGGTTGACTTGAAATGGCTATAATTCGAGTTTGACGGCTAACGAGTCGAGCTTGAGTTAGTCCCGACTTGACTCATTAGCTCACAAGTCCTCTCGTTTAAGAAATATTAATATAAAATACATATTGGAATGTAAAAGTCTTATGTACTAAGTTGTTATAAATATTAAAAATTTAACATATTTTATATCTTGTGATCTATTATTTTTTTATTCGAATTTTATTTTTTTTTTTAAATTTTATGATAACAATCTTTCTCTTTCGTAATAATGAGTCAACTTGTGAGCTAACTTGAACTCGTAGTATTAAGCTTGAGCTCAAATTTAGTTAATTAATCAAGCTCATTTTCAATCAAGACGTGTCTCGAGCCCAGTTCAACTCGATCACACCCCTGTTTAGAACTATTGTTTCACTTTCATCTTCATGGCCATTAATAATTTTGTGCAGTTTATAGCGGAAAGTGGAATTGGGCATCAAATGACAGCTTCAATGGTGAAGGCAGCAAGCGACTGGTTTGACAAGTTTCTCAAACCGTAAGATTATCGAATCATAAGCTGGGGAATTTTTCTTTATTATTTGATCTCTTAATTGCTCTAAATCAAATTTTCAGGGGCTTTTATGAGTTTAAACTGAGCATGTTTATGTTGAGACATGGATTTTTAGCAACATAGTTTATATTGTAATAATATTTGGATCCCCAGAATGAGGCGCGAGTGTCATTACAGGAAAATAAATGTTGCCACTTGCTTCCGTTTATGATTCCTAATAATCTTTTTTTAATGATGAGTAATAAATCATAAAATATATGCTTTGAGATTTGTAATCTTGAAGAAAAGATAATCTCCTCCGACCAATGAATAACCATAAATTCTTGGGAACTTTTGACATATCATGAATGGGACTCATTGATATAATTATATTTTTCTGTTCTTACATGAGCCATGAGGTCATCACAACATTTTCATATTGTCATTCTCCAATTTTTTTGTAATTCATTATTTCTTAGAAGTTATTTAATTTAATGTAAAATAAATGTAGAATTTCATATTTATTTTGTTTTATTCAAAGACAAATAAAATCAATTTAAAATAGGTGACAATAGATGGCTGTGGGTTGCGAGTGCTTGCTGATGACGGTAATGGTGACTGCGGGCGGGCTGGCTGGCAGGCTGGCGATGACAAATAATGCATTTTCTAACAAATTTTCCGAGANTAGGTGACAATAGATGGCTGTGGGTTGCGAGTGCTTGCTGATGACGGTAATGGTGACTGCGGGCGGGCTGGCGATGACAAACAATGCATTTTCTAACAAATTTTCCGAGTTTTTACGTACAAACAACGCCTTCATCTTCAACCTTGAATGAATCATATCAGTTTGCCCTATGAACTTATCAATCTATGATCTTACCAATTCTTTCTTATTATTATTTTTTTAAAGATGGTATTGTCTGTGCAAAAATGAAACCACAAAACTTAAATAACTGCTGCGTTTAGTTACAAACAACAAACAAACACTAATAAGTTTTACATGTACATACACATACTAATGCGCACGTAACCACACAAATAAATAGAACGGAAGTCAAAAAAACATATAGACGATTGAATTTAATGTAATGAAATAAAGTTACCGAGGAATTTGGGACATCATACAAAATAGCTTATAGATAATTGAATTTAATGTAATGAAATAAAGTTACCGGAGAATTTGTGACATCAAATGGTATGATGAACAAAAAAATAAAAAAAAGGGCATTTGCATGCATAGCACACAATTCTTATATATTTACATATCTCACACTTAAAATTTCATATTTAAACCACAATTAAATCCTTAAAATCACATAAAAAACAGCACTATTATCGTTTCTTAAAAGTGAAACATACTTCTTCAAACATAGATTTAAAGCAAAAAAGAGCTATGTATGTAAATATCAATGTTCAGGTGTGGGATATGTAAATACATGAGAATTGAGCGGGTGCAAACGTAAATTTCCCAGCAAAAAAAAAAAAAAAATCCAACTTCATAACATACAGTATGCTCTAGTTAATTAGAAGACTTATTTGTCTTTGACTTTGCCATGCTCACAAGATCAGCAAACAAATCATCATCAGCCCTCAACGGCTTCATTGGCTGCTGCAAGTAAGGAGTAGCAGTAGAAGCCATTTGATATCTATCTTGCAAGGAAACCCCATTCCATACATGAGAGAGCTCATTATTGTTTGAATAAGAGTAAGATGCATTATAACCATAAAGTTGAGATTCAGATTGTTGGCCATAATCATAAATTTCCATCTGAGCACCATGCATGGGTTGAGGATAAGAATTTGAAAGATAAGAAGCTTGGTCGTTTGGAGGATGTATTCCCATTGGTTGGTTTCCCTGAATTATTGGAGAATATGTGATAATTTCTCTGGTCTGCTCATTTTGTTGAGGTTGCTGTTGTAAGGTTAAAGTCTGGTTAATTTCAGACAATTCAATCTCCCATGGAGGTGGAGGAAGAGCTCCATCTTGGTCTACTTCTGTTCAAATGAAGCAATTAAATGACTCGACAGTGAAACTCTCTTTGAAAAAAATTAATTAATTATGTTTATTTACTATTGTGAATAGGGAAGGAAATAGGAGCACCAAATAATTAGACACAACATGGATAAATGTGGTACAAAAATATATTAACAAGCTAGAGTTGGCAGCTAAACATCACCTTTGGCACTTGAATAATGGAGAAGGGTTAGAATGACCATAGAGGGTTGGGACTACGGTTTGCAACGATGAAGATTGAATTGGAGTCAACATTAGCAATCTAAGCAATGAGGTTAAGGATTTAATTTTCTTTGGTATTTGGTAGAAGTAACCATCCATGAACTATATGATTTTAAGTTTAGAGTTAGTTTGGTTCAATGTTATTTAGATATTGGTGTTAGTAAGTTGTTAGTTTTATCCGCCCAATGATTTGTGCTTGAGTTAATTTTATTGTATTTAAGGATGCCTGTATTTTTTAGAATTATAACAGGTATAATATTTAATCGTCGGTGAATTTTACCTGGCATGTAGATGTCACTGAAATAAAGGATATAACCATCATTTATAATTTTTTTTATCAAACGACATCTAGAAACAAATAGCTGATATCTCTTAGTAAGTTGACAATGCATTGAGATATTAATGAATAAAAAAATCCATATTACTATTTTAAATGTTGTGTCCGTAAATTTTCAAACCAGACAACCTAATGCCTATTATAATGATCGCCTGACTATTTGCAATGGGTCATTATAATCCCCAGAGTCAAGTAAAGATGCCAATTTAATCTCCATCCTCTTTTAATGTGTTGAAATAGTTTACAAGGAGGGATTTTTTAGTCCACATCAAAAGAATTAAGTAATAATCATAGAACTATTTAACATTTTACTCATTAGTTTATGTAAAAGTTACCGATATGTGCTTGTTGATGTGTATCCATTATACAATTATACCATGAAAGATCTCCATTACCTGATTGAGCTCTTTGTACAAAAGAAGCTTGCTCAAATTTAGACTGTCCATGTTCCATGACACTCCCATCTAAGGAAGGTAGAGACTGTTGTTGCTGCTGAAACTGATATCCAACATTATAAGCTTGTCCCAAGGAGTCATCCATCAAACTTGTACCAAACTTCTCACCACTAAGAAGGTCCACATGTGGAACTGATCTCGGAGATAAGGCTGACATACCATTTGAGAGAGGAGAAGGTAGCAAGAGCTGTTGAAGAGGAGCTTTATTGCTTGCGCTTCCACCGGTATTTGATCTGTAAATGATATGAATATTTCCATTAAAATGATCTAAGAGTTTTCTTCAAATCATTAATTGTAAATTTCATCCTTTTTGTTAATTATTTTCAGACGTACGATCTCGTATTGTTTGTGAGTACATATAACCCGGTAAAGACCTTGTGTCATAGATAGAAAACGAGAGAGAGGGAGAGAGAGAGAGAGATGAATGCTAGTCCTGGGAGGAAACCTTAGAAAATATATTGAATTCTTATCTCCGGTGAGCCTAAAAGGTCCTTCCCTTTGATGGTTCTCTGAGTTATAAGATATTAGAAAGAGAGATAAGGATTTCCTTTAGGAAGCAAAAAGTTAGTGAGTTCTCATCCACCTCCTTTTCCCTTCTTTTATACACAAGTGATTGAATCAAACTCATCTGCCAAAGTGATCAAATCTAGCTCACCTGCCAAAGTGGTTGAACCCAGCCCACCCGCAAAAGTGCTTGAATCAAGCCCACCTTTTGAAGTGTTTGAATTGATCTCACCTACTGAAGTGGCAAATCCCGCTGCCAAAGTGGTTGTATCCAATCTTCTCAAAAGAACGGCCTAGCCCATTTGTGCGAGGGCTGCTATCGAAAAAAACCATCACGACTAGTAAGAGCATCTATCAATTTATTAATAAAAGTGCTGCTCAACATTTGGGACTCCATCTTCTCAACCAAACACCAAGGATGAGTGTCGTATCGATATCGCTTGACACCCAAATCACAATCTTTTCATTAAGACACTGCGGGGGAGCTACCGTACAGTACAAAATGCATCTCATTTATTATTTCATTTTTTTCTCCTTAGTGTACAAAATGGGAGAAAAAGAGGTAGAGGGGAACTCTCAGACTTTTTGCTTCCTAAAAAAAATGTTTATTTCTTTCTCGCTCTAAATTCTTTTAATTTACAGAACCTCCAAAGGGCATGACTTTTCCGGCTTAGGACTCACATCAATAGATATATATGCTGCACGAAACAAGATCCTCTTGGGTTTTATGCACTCACGAAAATACAAGACTTGAGGATTCAACTCTTATTTTTTTTTGAAAGATTTACATATGTGCCACTCAATTCCTATGTATTTACATGTCTAACACATATACTTCAATTTTAACACGCACTCAACCTTACCTATCATGAAAATGTGTATATTTTACTTTTTAGAAGTTAAAATGATGGTGCTTTTGATGTGATATGAAATGATTGGGTGGTATGAATGCTAAAAAGTAATGTTTAGACATTAGATATATACATATATGAGAATTGGTTGATATCTATGTAAATGCCACCCTTTTTAAAGAGAAAATGTGATTTAACATGGTTATGGAAGTGGCTTACCTTTGATCTGATTCATTATCATCTTCCTGACTTTCATCATCAATATCCACCAAAGCTTGGAGAGATTTCTGCTTCTCTGGTTTATTTAAAACTTCTATAAAAATAGCATCATATTTGGATAGAACATTTTGAAGGTCATCATTTAAAGCAAGCCCTTTGCAAAGTAACTCCTCGTCCCTACAAATAATAGAAGAATGATAGATTAAGCAAAAACACCATTCGGTCATAAAAATTCAGGTAAAAATGCAAAAAAATAAAATAAAAATGTAATAATCTATTATTTTCCATTAATTNTTTAAAGCAAGCCCTTTGCAAAGTAACTCCTCGTCCCTACAAATAATAGAAGAATGATAGATTAAGCAAAAAACACCATTCGGTCATAAAAATTCAGGTAAAAATGCAAAAAAAATAAAATAAAAATGTAATAATCTATTATTTTCCATTAATGTGAGATTAATGCACAGTTTTGTTACACAATTTTAGATATTTTAGAAAAGCTTAATTCTTTTTTTTTTTTCCAAGCATTTTTTCAACATTAATGAATTAATTAATAATATTAAAATAAAGCTTTCTAAAGTTTAAACCAAAATTGAGTAGAGTTTTAAGAAAGAAGTGCTAGTTTTTTTTTTCTCCAATAATATTTGATATTTAAAAAAATAATTTTTATTTTGTATTTCAGATCTACAATTTGCCACAGTGTTGTTTTTCAAAATTTGTGTATAATTGTAGAATAAAGAAACAAATTTAGCAATATGCTATTTCCTCTACTTATAGCTAATTAATATGCAATTTCCCCTATGTAAAACCAATTATGCATCTATTAAATATAAGAACATTGGTAAATGGTAATGCTAGTGGTATTTTTTTTAAAGGTTATAAAAAATTATTTTGCCTATAATTGCATAGTTTATATTGTTTGAGCAGTCTGTTAGTAACATCTAAAGGAAAATAATATAGTTATGTGGCTGGGATGTAGTTTCATCGTATGTGTCAAATCATAATTTTCTTTCTTGCTCGTTTTTGTTCTAAATTACATCATTTTTGCTACATTTTCTCAAAAGGTTCATTTCTTGTACCTAAAACTAAAAATATGCAAAATATCTTCCTTTAAAGTGTAACATCATTAAAAATATATATGAAAAAGTAGGTAATTTTTAGGCGTGTCACCCCTCATACCCAGAGTTGATTGCACTCAGGTATGTAATTGACATGACACCCTCACTAAGGAGCGCTGGTGAAAGTGGTGAGGAAACGCCATGAGAAATTGAGAGACCTGGTTGGCTAGAGGGTCTTGTTNCCAATTATGCATCTATTAAATATAAGAACATTGGTAAATGGTAATGCTAGTGGTATTTTTTTTAAAGGTTATTAAAAATTATTTTGCCTGATAATTGCATAGTTTATATTGTTTGAGCAGTCCATTAGTAACATCTAAAGGAAAATAATATAGTTATGTGGCTGGGATGTAGTTTCATCGTATGTGTCAAGTCAGAATTTTCTTTCTTGCTCGTTTTTACTCCAAATTACGTCATTTTTGTTTCATTTTCTCCAAAGGTTCATTTCTTGTACCCAAAACCAAAAATATGTAAAATACCTTCCTTTAAAGTGTAACATCATTAAAAATATATATGAAAAAGTAGGTAATTTTTAGGCGTGTCACCCCTCATACCCAGAGTTGATTCCACTCAAGTATGTAATTGACATGACACCTTCACTAGGGAGCACTGGTGAAAGTGGTGAGGAAACGCCATGAGAAATTGAGAGACCTAGTTGGCTAGAGGGTTTTGTCCTATAACGATAGAATAAGTGGTCAGTTCAAGCATCAGGTTAATCGATTGAATGTTCTTTCATATAGTGCTGAGGATCAATTTAGATGACCCCTCATGATCTAACCGTGGGAGTGTAACCTTCCTCTTCTTCATGAAGGTATTCTTCCTTTTCTCACCATTTGGGTGATCCTATCCTTTCGATTTCCAAAAGCAGATTAAATCACATCCTTGGTGCGAACATCATTATAAGATTTTGACAGGTTATCCATCGCAATGCTTAACACTTTGAAACTGAATAACACAAATAAGGAAAGGCACGAAGCAAATTAAGAATAGGAAGGAGTCCCATCAAGCACTATTTATAAAAGTCAAAGGTTTCAAAACCAAAGAAGTTCAATCATTAAATTAGTAATTAAAATTGAATGTGATCTACTTTTGTATGAAATTATCTTCTTATTATCACAAAGCCATTTTTAAGAAGAAAATTGAGGAACTAAAATATGTACATAAAAGAGGTATATGCTCTGATCTAGTACCAAGGTATCGTGAAGCCCACCTGATCGACATGCAAAGCCATATGAGCCAAGCCAACTATGCTCGAGGCAGATAAGAATATGATGAAATTATCGAAGCACAAGCCATCTCGACCAAAAACGAGACAAAAGAGCATTTGATCTAACCATTACAAGAAAGCAAACCCGGTCTAGTAGCCTACCCTCAGTATGGAGATCCAAAGAAAAATACAGTGCCGTAAAGTATCTCTGACCACCCCGTGGAGACTCCAAAGACTCTTCACTAGGGATTGAAGATAGCTAACAAAGTTAGATCAGGTGACTGAATCATACCAACCAAGCGTAGCCAAGTGAGCTAAATACATCGACTTGAAGTTGATTAAGCTTACCCAGTCGAGCTTGTAAACAGTCANTAAAAGAGGTATATGCTCTGATCTTATATAAATTTAACAATCTAGAGGAGAAGAGTACAATGGAGGCTGACCTAGTACCAAGGTATCGTGAAGCCCACCTGACCGACATGCAAAGCCATATGAGCCAAGCCAACTATGCTCGAGGCAGACAAGAATATGACGAAATTATCCAAGCACAAGCCATCTCGACCAAAAACAAGACAAAAGAGCATTTGATCTAACCATTACAAGAAAGCAAACCCGGTCTAGTAGCCTACCCTCAGTATGGAGATCCAAAGAAAAATACAGTGCCGTAAAGTATCTCTGACCACCCCGTGGAGACTCCAAAGACTCTTCACTAGGGATTGAAGATAGCTAACAAAGTTAGATCAGCTGACTAAATCATACCAACCAAGCGTAGCCAAGTGAGCTAAACACATCGACTTGAAGTTGATTAAGCTTAGCCAGTCGAGCTTGTAAACAGTCGGACAATAAGCCCATAAATCTAAAATACTAGATATACCCTAGCACAAACATCTTTCAAATGGAGACACAAATGTATTATCATTATTATATCATCTCCTCTTTAAATTGGGGAAACATTTTATAAAGATGGNGCCCATAAATCTAAAATACTAGATATACCCTAGCACAAACATCTTTCAAATGGAGACACAAATGTATTATCACTATTATATCATCTCCTCTATAAATTGGGGAAACATTTTATGAAGATGACACTATTCATCACTATTTATTACTGTTTATCCCTCTCTCTTTATCTCTCTCTCCATATTTAAGTTATATTCCTTAGGTTTGATTCACAAGCAATCTCGAATTCAATAATATCATTCTAAAAAGTGTTAGAAATAATAATATTTTTTATGTAATGTCCAAGATTGGAGTGATATGGATGTAAATATAAAATTTCAGGTGTTGGATTTACAAATATATGAGAATTATATGATATGCATAATCCAGAAAACTGAACCAATCTAAATTTAGATAAAACGAAATAAAAATTTAATTCAATTTTAATGTTTTGATTATGAAAAAACTACAATTTAATTTTTTATTAAAAATGGACTGAGAACAAGCATTACAAATTATATATTNATTCAATTTTAATGTTTTGATTATGAAAAAACTACAATTTAATTTTTTATTAAAAATGGACTGAGAACAAGCGTTACAAATCACATATCTTCTTCAAATAATATCGATTTAATTTCATGAATCCTCTATTTATTTCAATCAAATATTACATATCATAATTTTTTGATTTTTTTAGTTTATTCCGCATGAAATTAAAATATAATAAATTTTTTTTAAAAAACTTGGGTTTTTCGACTTGTTCAGTTAAATGAAAATTAAAATCAAACTAAAGATTGAAAATCAGATATTGAAGTACCAAATCAATCATGCTTGATCGGTTCAGAAGATTATCTTTAGTAAGTGTCACCGCCAAAATGTCATTCATTGTTGTTGTTTTGATGTTTTGGATGGTCGGTGTCATCAGTGTTCGCTCTATTATCATTGTCATTGTTGTGGAGTTGTCAGTTTGTTATCTGTTATACTACCTTTTACCGGACTAATCTTCATCATGAAGATTAAAGGATCAGAGAAAATGATAACAAAAAAAAATATGTATGAAAACTTTCATGACAATAGATACGCTCATCCTTAAAGTATATGTTGGAAATACCTTAAATATATGATTGCAGATGAATCCTTATTAAAATCGAAAACCAGAGAAATCAAATTACCATATTTGATTTGAAGTTATTTTCTTCCTATAACGGCAAACCCCTATAGTTAATTATATCTCAAATTGTAAAAACCATTTAAGAAGACACTCGATTAAGGTTAAAAAAATGTTCTCAAAAAAATGTTAACATTTCATTTTGAAGGTAGTAGAGTCCTAAAGATCCTAACTGACCTGTAATTCAATGTTTAGTTAGAGTTCATCTTTTATTCCCGATATTTTGTGCTTATCTCTGCAAATAATGTAGTGACAATCCATTTCAAANTATACTACCTTTTACCGGACTAATCTTCATCATGAAGATTAAAGGATCAGAGAAAATGATAACAAAAAAAAAATATGTATGAAAACTTTCATGACAATAGATACGCTCATCCTTAAAGTATATGTTGGAAATACCTTAAAGATATGATTGCAGATGAATCCTTATTAAAATCGAAAACCAGAGAAATCGAATTACCATATTTGATATGAAGTTATTTTCTTCCTATAACGGCAAACCCCTATAGTTAATTATATCTCAAATTGTAAAAACCATTTAAGAAGACACTCGATTAAGGTTAAAAAAATGTTCTCAAAAAAATGTTAACATTTCATTTTGAAGGTAGTAGAGTCCTAAAGATCCTAACTAACCTGTAATTCAATGTTTAGTTACAGTTCGTCTTTTGTTCCCGATATTTTGTGCTTATCTCTGCAAATAATGTAGCGACAATCCATTTCAAGTCTTGAATAATCCTACAAAGTAAAGTTAAAGTAGATTTATAATTTGTTTCATTGATTGGACAACTTGGTCAATATGTTTATGC
Source organism: Phalaenopsis hybrid cultivar (assembly GCA_002079205.1). Lineage (NCBI taxonomy): Eukaryota > Viridiplantae > Streptophyta > Magnoliopsida > Asparagales > Orchidaceae > Phalaenopsis > Phalaenopsis hybrid cultivar. Next base: position 3,834 of record JXCR01110298.1, on the reverse strand, counting down.
CTCTGTCGTCCCGGGGTCATCAAGGTTTTCATATCTACTTAGTCCGAAAGGTGATTAAAGCAGGACCGGAAGAATCTTGTCAGATACCACAGATTGTGTCTTCCAAGAGATCTTTGTAGATCTAAACACTGAGGTTTAAGTTGCATTCAATGATCTTTGTTCATTAGGGTTTAATCTAAGTTTTATTGTCTTATTCAGATTTTAGGGGTTGGAAAATTATAGGTTGTTTACGATTTATTAGCCAATTTAAAATTTTCATTTTTGTTATTTACTTTTGTTTGTGATGACCTGAAAAGGATCCCATCGTCCTGTCATCCTGGGTCATTAAGTTTGCGATTTGATTAGTCGCGAATGACTGAAAGATATTTTGTTAGCAACCATGGGTTACCTCCTCCAAAATATCCTCTTAAACTTAGTTGCATTTTTGGTTCAAGTTTAAATTTTAATGTCTTTTAGAGTATATTTTGATTCCTAAAGTATCCTTGATTGAGGTAAAATGTGTTTCATTTCTCGTATTGATAAATAAAACCCTTTTAGCCTTCAATTACTTAGCTTAAGATTTTATCTTTAGAATATATCAAGTTGAGTTGAATTAATCTAAGGAAAGATTTTCGTGTGACCCAATTTCAACCTTGTTTAGGCTAATTATCCTTCAGATCACTCTCAAGTTCGGCTGAACTTACTTGAGTATATTAGGAGTGACCCGAACTAATTTAGGTTAGTTTGGAGAAATTCAAGTTCAAACAACTTTTGAACTTAGGTAAAAGTTTAAGTTAATTTAAACTTAAATTTTCTTTAAATCTGAATAAGATTTAAATCAATTATAGACTCAAAGCTCATTTTGAAATTAGAATATTCATTATGGATACCCAAAGTTCGTACAAATGATCCAATTGAACTTAAGTTGAGTTTGATTAACTTTGTAGTTCAATTGAAAGGAATTTAAACTGAGCTAGATTTCTTTAGTCCAAGTTAAGTTAGATCTAGATCGGATCTTGAGTTGGGCTGGACTAAATGAAGATGATGTTGGATTTGAGTTGGGTCTAAGTTAGTTTAAACATAACTCTAAATTTAACTTGGACTAGAGTTCATGTGGATAAGACTTCCAACCCAGTGTTAGCTGAACCTAAAATTGATTAAGTATAACGTTGAATAGGTTTAGACTAAGTTTAAGGTAATTTAGACATAGAAGCTTAGTTTTAACCAAGTCTAATTTAGTTAAGACTTAACTATATAATTAGGTCTAATGTACATAAGAACTAATTCTCTCTGGATTTAACTAGTTCATCAGGTTTAATTTAGATTAAACCTATTGAAGATTGAGAGTATTTGAAGCTAAACTTAGGTTCAATAAGGATTGATCCTATAAACTTAGGTTTAGGTTTAAACTCAAATTTAAGTTCAATTTAGGTTGAACTTAAGGGTTACAGTTAGTTTGGGCTTAGACTTATACTTATGTTCAATTTATGTTGAACCTAAAGGCTGAAACTAAGTTTAAGTTAGTTTGGACTTAGATTTAAGTTCAATTTGGGTTTGAACCTAAAGGTTATATGAGTTAAGTTTAATTTAGATTAAACTTAAAGGATTGGACTAAGCCCAACTTGTTTTAGATTTAGACTTAGGTTCAATTTGGGTTTGAACCTAAGGTTAGATGAGTAAAGCCTAATTTAGGTTAGACTTAAGAAATTTGACTAAACCCAATTTGGTTTAGACTTAGGCTTAGGTTCCATTTGGGTTTGAACCTAAGGGTTAGATGAGTTAAGGCTAGGTTCAATTTAGTTGAAACTAAGGTTTAGGGTTAAGTCTAATTTAGATTAGAGCTAATATTAGGTTTAATTTAAGTTATACCTAAGGTTTAGGGTTAAGTCTATTGTAGGTTAGACTTAACATTTGGTTTTATTTAATTTAAACCTAAGGTTTTGGGTTAAGTCTAATGTAGGTTGGACTTAACATTAGGTTTAATTTAGGTTAAACCTAAGGTTTAGGGTTAAGGCTAATATAGGTTAGACTTAACATTCAACTTAATTTAGGTTAAATCTAAGGTTTAAGGTTAAGTTAAATGTAGGTTAAACTTAACATTTGGTTTAATTTAGGTTAAACCTAAAGTTTAAGGTTAAGGCTAATGTAGGTTAGACTCAACAATAGGTTTAAAATTAGAGTTAAGCCTTTTTAGGGAAAGGCTTCAAATTGATTGAACATAATTTGGTTAAGCTTTAATGATTAATTAAGCCTAAATTAGGTTAGACTTAATTAAGATTTAAAGTTGATTAAGCCTAATTTAGAGAATGTTTGGGATTGATTAAACTCATTTTTGTTATGGTTTATTGGATAATTATGCCTAATTTTGGTTATACTTAATTAGAATTTAAAGTTGATTTAAGCCTAATTTAGGTAAGGCTTAGGATTCATTAAAACCAAATTTGTTAAGGTTTAATGGATAATTAAGCCTAATTTAAATTATACTTAATTAGGATTTAAAGTTGATTTAAGCCTAATTTGGGTAAGGCTTATGATGTATTAAAACCAATTTTGTTAAGGTTTAATGGATAATTAAGGCTAATTTAGGTTAGACTTAACTAGAATTTAAAGTTGATTTAAGCCTAATATAAGTAAGGCTTAGGATTGATTAAACCCAATTTTTTTAAGGTTTAATCGATAATTAAGCCTAATTTAGTTTAGACTTAATTAGGATTGAATGTTGATTTAAGCCTAAATTGGGTAAGGCTTAGGATTGACTAAACCCAATTTTGTTAAGGTTTAATGAATAATTAAGCCTAATTTAGGTTAGACTTAATTAGGATTTAAAGTTGAATTAAGCCTGATTTAGGTAACGCTTAGGATTTATTAAACCCAATTTTGCTTAGGTTTAATTGATAATAAAGTCTAATTTAGGTTAGACTTAATTAGGATTTAAAGTTGATTTAAGCCTAATTTAGGTAACACTTAGGATTGATTAAACCCAATTTTGTTAAGGCTTATTGGATAATTAAGTCTAATTTAGGTTAGACTTAGTTAGGATTTAGAGTTGATTTAAGCATAATTTCGGAAAGGCTTAGGATTAACTAAACCCAATTTTTAAGGTTTAATTAATAATTAAGTTTAATTTAGATTAGACTTATTTAGGATTTAAAGTTGATTTAAGCCTAATTTAGGTTTGGCTTAGAATTGATTTTAGGTCTAAGATGGGTTAGACCTAGGGATAATGATTAGGTTAATCCTAATAACCACTTCTAAACCTTTAAAATAAAGAATTAACAATGACAAGCCAAGTTTAGAAACTTTTAGGCCAATTTAAATATTTTTATTTACATTTTTACCCCTAAACACCTAAATTGTCACTTTAGACTTTTTCAAAGGTTAGAAATTTTTGTCTTAAATTGTCACTTTAAGCTTAAAGCCTAATTAAGTCTAACTTAAATTAGGCATAATTATCCTTTAAACATTAACAAAATTGGGTTTAATTAATCTTATGCCTTACCTAAATTAGGCTTAAATCAACTTTAAATCCTAAATAAGTCTAACCTAAATTTGATTAATTATCCATTAAACCTTAACAAAAGTGGGTTTAATCAATCCTAAGCCTTACAAAAATTAGGCTTAAATCAACTCTAAATTCTAATTAAGTGTAATCTAAATTACACTTAATTATTCATTAAATCTTAACAAAATTTGGTTTAACCAATCTTAAGCCTACTCTAAATCCTAATTAAGTCTAACCTAGATTAGAATTAATTATCCATTAAACCTTAATAAAATTGGGTTTAATCAATCCTAAGCCTTACTTAAATTAGGCATAAATCAACTTGAAATCCTAATTAAGTCTATCCTAAATTA
>JXCR01110294.1:0-18024 GCA_002079205.1 Phalaenopsis hybrid cultivar | reverse complement strand
TCCTTCCGAAGCGGGCAACGGGATTTCAATTCCGATGACCGACAGCCTCTTACGGGCAAACCACACACCAAAAATAGTGCCGACATACTCATTAAGTTTTAACAATCTACTTATTGTTGAGTGGCCTAGTTTATCCTACAAATTAGAATGATAACACCCATCCTTGATAATCCTATAAGAGATTCTAAACATAATCCAACTTTATTTAATTAAAAGTTTTTTTATGGTATCCCTTGAAATATAGTTAAACAAAGAAACATATTTCCTTGGTAGTGTGCATGCACCTAAAATAAAAATAAATCTAGATTTTTTGGTTGTAGGTTGAAGGTTTCTCATAAGTTATCTTTAAAATATTGATTGAGTGAGCCAATTCCTTTTTTGGCATCCACATCTTACTTTTCCTACAAAGACCTTCCTATGAAAAACTTTTCATGTTTCTTTTCATTCTGTCTATATTTTTTCTTTATTTTTCTACGTCTCAAACTATGGTTTATTTTCATCTTCAATATTGTTACAAGATGATGAGATGAATTTAACGAGGAAGTTGTTTAAGAGATAAAATATAGAAGGAACATGTTAATGCAATTATACATAAACAAGCAAGAGTCCTCTTTAGTTATTTAAATTGTCTATTGATGCTGACTCGATCAATTTTTTAAAGTAAAGTTGGTTTGGGTTATTTTATGTTTATAGCCTGCTAATCGGACATCAAATGAGGCCAATTTTCATCTAGAAGTTTCTCATACTAAACTCAAATAAAATCTTAAAGCAATTCTTAAAATATCATGGTTGGACCAACTAGAATACCTAAATCTAATTGAGCATGAGATAAACTTGATTATTCATAACAAGGATATTTTGATCAATGCCCAAACAAAATGTCGTGCAAGTAAACTATCATGTGTTTGTCAATTGAAAACATTTTAATAGAAGTTCATTCTAAAATATTGAACCTAATTGCTTTAAATTAGAACATTGTAGTCCAAGTGAAGTTCAAGCCCAAATATTGATAAATTATGCCTNATTCGGGAGAGAGGGAGAGAGAGGGTGCTTAGGTTTTAAATATATAATAATATAATATATTATATTATAATAATAATTATTATTATATTATTATAATTATCCTTCATGTATTCTTCACCCATATACGTCCTTGCGGCCAAGTGAACGTCCTTCTTAGCTAAAATCGACGTTCCGGACGCGCTGGCGAAGTTCGTTTCGTCATTCGGGGTCGTTTGAGCCACTTTTTCAAAGATCGTGCCTAATACGATGATTTGTGCACTTTCACCCCGCCCGCGAAGCCGTAGCGAAGTGGACATCACCCGTAAGTGAAATCGACATTCCTGACACAGTGGTGGGGTCAATTTCATCATCTGGGGTCATCTAGACAACTTCGCTGACGATCAGGTCAATTTGAGTCAATTTCGCGCGTGACATGAGACAAAATATTAGTTGTCCTGATCGAAGTCGTCAATCGTATTAAATGCCGACTGGCCTTCTCCTAGGTGAAAGCCAAAGCCTAGCAGAATGACCATGGCTACGTGCCCCTCAACACGTACCAAAAAGGTCTCGAGTGCGTGTCTGAACTATCGGATGTTACGGAAGGACCGTAGACTTTCCCGAGTCAAGCAGATGGACACCCTACACTCGTGACATCAAAAATTGATGCCAACAGGATATGAAGATATAAATATTATGATATGAGCTTGATTACAAAAGTGGATATTTTGGTTAGATATATTAAAATATCCTTATAAGCTTTAGGTTGTGTCAGGTAATTGAAATTAGTCTAACTGTTGGCTAAATTAACATATCCAACCCAAACCTAAAGAATTTAAGAGTTATATTATATCGATAAATGTTTGGGCACATGAAAAGAATGTTATCATTATAGATTGTGTCCATTGGGGCCCGATTGTGACTAAACATAGATAATGTTTGCCTCAAAATGTAATACAACAAACCTATTGAATGATGATAATTTGAATGTCAACTTTTTTTATCTCAACAAAGATAAAGCCACATTACACTTAACTTGTTTGCTTTTCTAAGTTGATGAGGCAAAAACTTATGGGTGGTATCAGGAGAACTATGCTTTATTACCAATTGATTTCTTATGGTCTTTGCCTTTTCTTGGAATAAAAAAACTAATGACTTTGTTGACCATCGTGGACTTGTATTTGCACTACTCACTCCTACAACCTTGGCTATTTATGGTGGGGGTGAAGCGCCTCTCACAAAAAAAACTTGAGAAAATATTAAATTTTGAGAAATTTCTAAAATAAGGGCTCTGTTACACATTTCAATAAATCAAAAGTTTAACAAGATTAAAAAAAATTAAAAAAATTGACTCACCCTTCTTAGGGAAGAGTTGCTCCTTTTGAAAGCCTTACTAGCATTAAAATAGTAAGCTACTCAACTTTTTGATGTTTTGCTAAAAATACTCATCATATAGATCAATGACACAACATATTGTTAAAAAAGAAAAAAATAATAAATTAAACATGTTCCATTCCACAAGGACCTACGATTAATGGTCGGTTTTTGGCAGCTTATTTGGTGCGGTGACATTTTGAAAACGCACCTGACCTGTTTGAGTAAATTAATTTTTGACAGTTTATGCGTTTTGAAAATGCTAAAAATAGTATTTTCACACCACACGTGATGGAAGCTTCTAGCAACAGTCTGACTTTTCCAAAAAAATAAAAAATTATAATAGCCACCGTACCTAACTTATCAGCAGATTATTTTTAATCAGCTTATTAACAAATTATTCAATAAGCTGCAGCTGCCCCAAACAAACCCTAAGCTTATCCCCTTAATAGTAGCAAAAATGATTATTATACCATTTAATCTAAGATTGGTGTAACTATATCAAATGAAGTTGTTCTTATGACTTCATAAACTCAATTTATTTCATCTATTTGAAGAGTTTTTTGAAGCATAAGAAATTTCATTNGTAACTATATCAAATGAAGTTGTTCTTATGACTTCAAAAACTCAATTTATTTCATCTATTTGAAGAGTTTTTTGAAGCATAAGAAATTTCATAGTTGATTAAGAAAATAATTAAAATTCTTAGATCTACGATAACATGTCAAGCTAAAATTTTATATTGTTTAATAAGTTAAAATTGTAAGCTAGATATATTAATTTTAATTGATATATTATATTTATTTTTATATAGTTTTTTTTTAAATATGATGCAATATTCAAATAAAAATTTTTGTTATAATATTCTCATTTAATATTTTGTCAAAATATTTTTTAAATTTATTAAATATATTTTACAACTGATTAATTAATTAATCAATTTATAATATATATATATATATATTGACAAGATATTTTATTATTTTGTCCAAGATTTTTAATCTGATTCTATATTTTTTAAGTATTTCAATGTCCGAGCTCTCTTCCTCCAACCAGACAGATGTTCCCGTTACTTCGTCTTATGGAGTATTTGTTTCGACTGTGGCTATAGAAAAGCAGGTTTGAAAAGCTGTTGTTAAAAATTTGTTGTTCAGAAGTTGATGTTTTAAAAATAGTTAGTCTGTTTGAAAAACACAATTTTGAAAGTGCTGTCTGTTGACATAATGACTATAATGCCTCAGTATATAAATACTATTTAGATTAAACTGTTTGAAAAAAATTGTTCTAAAATTGTTCTGTGGAATAAATCCAATGACAATTTGTCAAATTATTTTCATTCACAATAGCATTAAGGCAAATTAAGGTGAACATTAACTAAATCATAAAATATCATCAAATTATGCCAAAATTCATAATGATAAGAGATTGTGATAGATCAAATGGTCTCAGTTGGAAGGTTGCATAAATAAAGTATAAAATTCATAATTTATATAATATAAAACAAAAAGAAAATTTTGCTTAGAAAATAAAACCTAACAGTTTATAGTTTGTTTCCAAAATACATAAACATCATCAAATTAGATACAACGACAACAACAATAAATTCAATGATATAGTTACAAAAGGAAAGTCTTCACAAGAAACTTCAACTCTTTGACAACATTTTTAACTGTATCATCAAATACATATATCTTTTTGTCAGCTTGCTTCTCTATTTTATCCCACATTACATCAGCCCATTGGAAAAATTTGCAATATCTGTTCATTAAATTTTTTGGACATCTGTAAAATTTTTATCCTACATTGTCACCTCTTTGATTGTGAAAATAACGCACAATAGATTGCAATAATAAAGAACAGGTCGATGATGGATCCCCCTAAAGGTTGTTGAATTGCATGAGCTCGTGTTCGATACTGTAATCCTGTACATAGTAACAATAAGGGAAATTCACATACCTAGCACAAAATTCCTATGTATTGAATAGCCACCAAAGTACAAACATTGTCATTCCCATTAAATAGTGACATTAAAAATGCCACTTACTGTTAATAAGGATAACCCATACCAACCAATTAGAGCTGTAGGTTACAACAATTAGAGTTGCTACCATACAATGCAGAAGTGTTAATACTTATTCCACAAAAATTTTGGTCAATGCTTTCCCTCCATGAGTAGTAAACAATGCAATACATTGACAATAAGTAAAATAAAGGGGTTTAGACAAAAGAACACAATATATTTCCTACTTAAAGAACACTAGAACATCTAATTAAGCTAGAAATACCACTTCAGATATGTGAAAGAAAGAAGTTATATAATTGTATTGTCAAACTTTTAAATTACAAGATAATTATGTGATATGTATGTAATTGATCAATATTCTTAACTACAAACTACAAATTCTCTTATTTTTGGCTACAAATAAGTGCTCTCTTAATTGAGAAATTTAAAAAGGCTGGCATGATAAACCAAGAGAGAAAATTCGTAATAATTAAAATTCAAATACAAAATAAAACTCTAACAATAAGTGATATCATGTTTCAAGTAGATCCTAGCTAAATGAAAGCAAGTTGATAAAATACAATGAACCATTTGAAACCAAACGGAAGAATGAAACATTGCTTCAAATATTTACCACACAAATCTTAATGCTTACAACTTCATTGCAACAAATATCAAGTGATATAAGCTTCGATGAAACAAATATCAACCCAACAAGGTATCTGAATACATACCTCTTCAATGATACCAAACAAATCTACCTTAACAAATTTCCATACTCACAAAATTAATAAAAGCAATGAGAGTACAATAATAATAGTTCTGCCAAAATAGATCATTAAATGAGATTACAATAAGAGCAATTGTTCCGCTACAAAAAAATAATGTCATAAATAGATATTAAACAAAAATGTTAGGCGAACTTCACACAAAACACAAATAGAAAATACTAATCAAAAGTTGCAATGTTCGTAGAAGAAGCGTAGGTAATGAACCCTCATCTCAGGTGTCATGGATGTGAAAACATCCCTCTTCACCGTATCTTCAATTAGTTTCAATGAGTACAAATACAATGGAATATCTTCAAATACTTATGGTATTTATTCATATATTTTTATTACATTAGGAATAGATGAAGATTTTTGTGCAATGGTGGCCTTAGAAGAAAAGTTCGTGCATGCTGTAACTAGCTCAAATACGTGGCTTCTTAGGTACACAGGACTAATTTTTTCAGTACGACTTGCCCTTGCTTTCAAAGAAAGTGGTGTCCTTGCATTGCTAGATTCAATAATATCATTTTTTCCATGCGGTGATCTCTCAATAGGTTCAATCAGGCTATTTCTAGGCTCTTCTAAACCTTGAGAAGTCCAATAATGTTCACCAGTCGCAACAACCCCCGCCAAACATATCATCTAGCTTCTCCTCTAGCTCTGGTTCAATTTCACCAAAATTAAATTTCTTGTAACTTGGTACAGTCTGTCATTCATATAATTAAAAAAATAAGTTATGTATAACAATTATGCATTTTAGGAAAATTTAAATATGTCTTTAAATAGATTTAGCCTCTAATTTCTCCTTCAATCAATCTACTCATGCACCTATGATGTTTTTAATAGGAACCCAACCAAGGCCACTGGATCCTCTTTTGTGCTCTTTCCAGATCTTTCGGTCCTTTTTTAATTAGTCTCATTTATTTTTTAATTTAGTTCGATCATACACGCTTTCTGCATTCTATTGAAAATTATTATTTGTAATCTAACACAACCTTCTTTGTTCAAATGTGTTAGCACATTTTTTAATTCTTCTTTCACACATATATCACAAAAAAATTATTGTTTCTTTGTCCTAGATAGCAGATGATGCGTCATCACTTGTATCGCCCTTTTGCTGAAATGAGTTTAAAACTTTAAGCAAAGAGCATATAGCGAAAAAAAATTAAACATTACACCATTTCAATCTAATAAGATCGACATTTTTTAGTAACCATTGGGGACGATGAAAGATGAGAAATCAAACTCAGCTATTAGTGGTAAGTGAACAAGTTACAAAAGATGCCTTCCAACAATAACATAATCAAAAGTGAATGTAATAGGTCAAGCGGTAGCAGTTGCTATGTTGCAACACTAAAGCATAAATTTTGTAATTTACATCATTGCAGATACATAAAATGGGCAAACGCATCATAAGATCATGGAATGCTAAAGAAGACTTTAGACCGTCTAAAAATATCAAAGCAAAAAACCATATAATCAACATTTCTAAAACAATGTCAAACAATTTCTCAAGTGAAGCCTTCAACAACATGGTGACTAGCAAACCTTTTGACGGACAAGGCTGAGTTCACATTAGTTTCCATCAAGAATAAGGAGTGAATAGAAATCAAACTTCTAACTAGACCGATTAACATACCACAACTAAAGAAAGTCTACAACCTCCGGAGGGAAAAATTATTGCTTGCGGAGAGTGCAGCAGGCAGGGCTGTGTGCGCCCTCCGATCACAGACACACATCAATCCAAACCTGCTTGAAAGTGGTCCCTCCTCCTCCGGGGAGGAGGACATTTGTACAGAGAGTGGCTCGACCTGAAGAAATTTTATACTCGGAGTCCGGATGCAGTGTCCGGACTCAACAAGTGTACAAAATTTTTAAAAAAACTTGTATTTCAACTGTTAACTCCTGCTTCATGTAAATTTTTTACCTCGAACTGTCCTAGAAAGGTGTAGCATTTTCAACGGGAGGAACCCTAGATCCGGAGCGCTTGAAGGCGCAATGCCTTGGCGGCGGGGCGACTGCAGGCAGAAGAACGAGGGGTTTGCGTGAGGGTTTTGAGAGGAATTGATGGGAAGGAATAATATCCCAGCGTAGGATACATGGCGATGAATGTGTGTATTGGGACTGATAGGGCGGCGGAGGCGGAAAGGGAGTTAAGAGGAATAATGGCCAACAAAAGCGTGCCTGAAACTACCCGCGTCTCTGCGGTGGAGGTGCTTTTTACTGCTACTGGGGCAGAGGCGGCCAAGGAAATTACGTGGATGCCCTTTGGGCGTTGCAGGGGCTGGATCTGCTGCGGCGCTGAGGGTAGTAAAAAGGGTGGCAGAGCGTGGTAGAAATCTAATTCCTCCGGTTTGATATTAATATTTATAACACTATGGCGTCATTAACCTATTCATGAAATGGTGTCCTTTACATTTAAAGTTTATAGTAGTGATATTTTTAATGTAATATTAAAGATTAGTGATATGTATGTAATCATGGAAGTTTAGATGTTAGATATATTAATACATAAGAATGGTGTGGTATGTATGTAAATCCCCCTATAATAATTGTCATTCTCGTCAGTTAATATAGCATTACCGTTAACTTTAGGCAGTTGATATGCAATCATTTCAGGAATGAATGTGTTTGAAAAAGATAAATTTTTACCGTTTACTTGAGCATCTCATTGTTTCTTATTATCGACTGCATAATGTTGTGACAGCACAGTTGCCAATTTTTGAGGCCTTGGTTACTCTGATTATTGCTAGACTCATTCCAAAATGTCTGCAGATGCTACCAGCAATGCATTTATCAACAGCTGCTACTGGTGATTGGTTGGTTGAAGCATCAAACATGTGCTTACTCCATACCTTCAAGACCTGTTAACTCCTCAACTGGCTCAATGACACGAGGAACCAACAACTACAACTGATTAAGAGGTTTGCCTCTGCGAAAGCATGCAACCCTAACAGCCTCCTCCAGATTCATGTTTTTGCCTCTCAAGGTAAGGGGCCAAACCCTGAGGCCTCAGAGTTTATCTTCAGCAAGTTCCTCTCAAGTTTGTTGGAATTGCCAGCTCCGGACTATCAGATGGTGAGCATGGTCTTCTGGTGGCTGATGGGCATTTCCTGTCTTTGTGCCACCGAAGATGGCAGGAAGAATGAAGCAGCCTATACTGTATACAGACAAGCGTATCATATCATTGTGGGATTTGAGGGGGAATACCCTCTTGAAGAAGGGAAATAGCTTGTGATGAATGCATGGAACGGGTCAGGAACAGCAGTCCGGCTGCGGCAGGTACGAAATGGATGAAGATGGGCTTCGATCTGTTTTAAGCCAATACCTGGTATGGAGAAATATCTTGGGGGAATGGAGGAGTGCTTCGACACCTGTGAAAAGATTTGCAGCATTGTATGCATAGTGGGATTAGTCCCCGTGCATATCATTGTATGCATACTGGGATTAGTCCCCGTGCATTATCATAATTCAGTCTTATAGAGAGGAATCAGCTTTAGTTGGAAACCAGTAGATTATTTTATGCAATACGCACACTTTTAAGGAAAGCAGTAGATTACAGTTAACCAGGCAATAAAGGAAAACTGCTTGATTTGTGTCTTGCAGTTTCGTTTTATTTTTACAGCATTTAAAATATTGGAATATAGAATACAAACATGCCCACCCCCACCCCAACCTCTCTCATTTACATAAAAAGTTTATTTTGCAGCCCAATACCCAATAAATAGTCCAAGGTTGATATCCGGAAGAGGTGCTCGNAGATCTCTCCACACCTTATCTGTCATAAAGGCTGGAGAATTTATCATTTCCTTTATTAATTGAGCGCATAGCTTCTTTAACCGGACATTGGAGCTTCATAACATGCAGTTTGACAAACTGCACGACATTGGAGCTGCATATCAATTCCACGTTCTAAGCAAATATAATAGGAAATAGAATTAACAGAGGAGAAAATCCTGGAGGGAGGTATAGAGGGGGTATGAAATCCATTAGTGTTTAACATTTAGAAGTTTAGCCAAGTCTAACATAACCTCTTTAATATTTCATAAATGAGTATGGGAACGATAACTCATCTTTGAAGTTTCAAAAATTATCTATTAAAATGTGAACTTTGCAATGAGAAACATATTATATGATAAATACTTACAATTAAATTAAGCATATATGATGAAAGTTTAAAAAAATTGCTGGTTATTGGAAACAATATATTTCCTAATGAAAAAATAATGTGGGATCATTGCTAATAGAAACATGATTAGAGAGATGATAATTTGGAAAGATTTCTATTCAGAGAACATGATGCAACTAAAGGTGAGAGAGCTACCAGTTATGAACCACAGTTTTGGGGCTAAGTTGTTTGCCAAAATCATTGAACGTCTCCTCCCTGTTTTCAAATTCAAAATCATATATTACGCTGTGTTGATTTGTGATGAATACAAATTCCTTGTTTTAGAAGACCTACCAATTAATGAATTCATAGCCATGGGATGATGCTATTTTTTGTGCTCTTAGAACAAAGTATTTGTAAGCATCAGATTCATTCATCCTTTTTTTCTTTAACCTGCACTTCATAAGATACAGTACCAACTTTTACGAAAAGTTGATAATTTGAGAAGCTACCAAAACTATACTGATAGAAAAAAAAGCACTTATATTATACTTAAAAAAAAAATCTAAATCCATTAAACTCCATTCGAATAAATTTGTTCTTTTTTAGCATAGTGGTGAGTTGATAGTTTGCCTATTCTTTATTTTTTTTATTTTAAATTATGTATTAATTTTTTTTTTTCAATACTAATGATATCAAATTAGATGACCAATGGAAAAAAATTCTANTAACAATGCATCTTAGTCCCGCACCTACTACTTTTTCAGCAACTCCACGACCAAGCCTCAAGAAAAAAAAAATCATTATGAGGCTATGGTTGCAGCAATATATTAATTGAGTAAAACTTTCAGTAACTCTGTAATATAATAAAAATGATCTAAAATATATGTTATTTTCTTAAGGCTTATTAAATTGTAGATGCATGTCATAGAAATGTCTTGGCAATGGATGAGCTATGAAGAAAAGCATTTTTATTTAGAAAGCATGACTGTTAGTGTGCTCTATTATAATTTTCAATAGAGCTATAAGCCTCTTTCTAGATTATAAATTATCCATCTTGGCCACTTCCATTTTCATCAACTTTTTTGCTAATCATATCTACAATTTTCAATAGAGCTGTAAACCTCGTTTTAGATTATAAATTCATTACTATCGATTACTTACTGCATTCAAATTTATATATTGCTTCTGTAACTTCATAAATGTGTTGTTTAATGACCTATTGTTTTTTGTCTTACCTATAAGATAAATGATAATATTCTTGAACTCTTTGGATAAATTATATAATTCATTTTCAAGCAAACATTTTTGTAGTAACAATTGAGAATGTGATTTCTGATTAAAATAATAGACTTCTGATGAATTTGAACTTTGTCTGACAGGTAGTATCCTTCTTGCTTTATCATGATTTATTTGTTTCCTTGAAATCGAATTCTCGTGTTGAATTTTGTGTTGTAAAGCTTAGACTGCGAGAGGACATCTGATAGTCATCATGCTAGTCAAAACCTGATCTTTTTTATTATGAAAAAACTGATTAATGTTTTTCTCAGCCTCAAAATTAACATATGTATCTAACACTGCACCTATATAATATTGAATTTTTTGGAAGTTGTCGACCATATAGGTAAGGAATACAAGATCTCTCCACACCTTATCTGTCATAAAGGCTGGAGAATTTATCATTTCCTTTATTAATTGAGCGCATAGCGTCTTTAACAGGACATTGGAGCTGCATAACATGCAGTTTGACAAACTGCACATGACATTGGAGCTGCATATCAATTCCACGTTCTATGCAAATATAATAGGAAATAGAATTAACAGAGGAGAGAATCCTGGAGGGAGGTATAGAGGGGGTATGAAATCCATTAGTGTTTAGCATTTAGAAGTTTAGCCAAGTCTAACATAACCTAGCTTTAATATTTCATAAATGAGTATGGGAACGATAACCCATCTTTGAAGTTTCAAAAATTATCTATTAAAATGTGAACTTTGCAATGAGAAACATATTATATGATAAATACTTACAATTAAATTAAGCATATATGATGAAAGTTTAAAAAAATTGCTGGTTATTGGAAACAATATATTTCCTAATGAAAAAATAATGTGGGATCATTGCTAATAGAAACATGATTAGAGAGATGATAATTTGGAAAGATTTCTATTCAGAGAACATGATACAACTAAAGGTGAGAGAGCTACCAGTTATGAACCACAGTTTTGGGGCTAAGTTGTTTGCCAAAATCATTGAACGTCTCCTCCCTGTTTTCAAATTCAAAATCATATATTACGTTGTGTTGATTTGTGATGAATACAAATTCCTTGTTTTAGAAGACCTACCAATTAATGAATTCATAGCCATGGGATGATGCTATTTTTTGTGCTCTTAGAACAAAGTATTCGTAAGCATCAGATTCATTCATCCTTTTTTTCCTTAACCTGCACTTCACAAGATACAGTACCAACTTTTACGAAAATTTTATAATTTGAGAAGCTACCAAAAATATACTGATAGAAAAAAAGCACTTATATTATACAAAAAAAAAAACCTAAATCCATTAAACTCCATTCGAATAAATTTGTTCTTTTTTAGCATAGTGGTGAGTTGATAGTTTGCCTATTCTTTGTTTTTTTTTTATTTTAAATTATGTATTTTTTTTTTTCAATACTAATGATACCAAATTAGATGACCAATGGAAAAAAACCTGGCTTATGTTGAAGTCATGTTTGATCAACCAATCACACAAGCAAAAGGTGATTTAGTGAATATTGCTGCCATTTATTGTTTCAAGTAAAATGTAACCAACTGATTATGATATTTATGTGCATCACAAAATATGATAATTTATTTGATAGTATCAGCTAATGATTGCTTTTGGCGAACAAAAATAGATCTATCATAGTATTCACTAAATAAACTATTTTAAGTTAATTCGGCTACAAATTTGCCTCTTTGCTGTTCAACAAAGTTCTAATCCAAGAGAAATCATAAAAAATCAGCCAGCCCTGAATTTATATGTATTAAAAGTAAATCCTAAAGTTAGATCTTCCAATAACAAATTGTTCCTTTTTTCTTGGCCATAGTCTCTAACATCCTTCTTAAGTTCTAATGTTCATCAAGGCATTTCTTTCAAGAAACTATATTTTCTTTCGATTGCAAGCACCATTGTCTTTGCATTATGGCCATAAAAGTTTGACTTTAAATTTTACATAGGTGGAGGGGGAAATCATTCTCCAGATGACATATTTCTACAATGATCATTGTCAATGGATTTAAAATGTGGCTCGTACATTGAATAATATGCATTTCTATAAACAAGGAAATAAAAAAAATTAGTAATTCATTATTGTGAAAACTATTGATGCATGTTGCTTATTTTTTTCTGCATTTTTGATTCAGATACTCAATCTTTGCTAAGATATTTAAATAAAATCTATCTTTTCATATAGATATATATATATATATATCTATATATCTATCTATCGATATATGTATGTATGTATGTCTGTGTGTATGTATGTGTGTATGTCTGTATGTATGTATGTATGTCTGGATGGAATATGTTACATATATATATTAGTTAATCCATTGACAAGAGTTCTGGAAAAATGTTTTATGGAGAATGATTTCCTCTTCTAATTATGTGAGATCAAAATAAAGACTTTATGGCTTATATTACATGAAAAGTATGCATGAAATCAAAATAAAATTTTATTTCTTAAAAGAAATATTTTAATAAAATCTATAAATTAAGAAGTTACAAATTATGACTACGGATGAGGAACAAATTATTACCGAATGATATTACTTCAGAATTTTCTCTCAATATGCAACATTTCAGCGCAATATTTTTCATGATTTCTTTTAGATCAAACCTTTTCTGAAGTACATGGAGGTTAATTTGTAAGCCTAATCAACTTAAATGATCTATTGTTGTATATAATATATGTACATGCATATATCCGTGTGTGTACATCTATACATGTGTGCATATATATATATATATCTACATACATATATATCTAGAAAGATTTACATGTGTATGTACACACACACATATATATATCGAACCTCAACCTTAGTGGACTTAGAACTGACATAGCAGATGTCAATCAAAAGGTCGGGAAATGCGGCACACACACACACACATATATATGTGCGTGTGTGTGTTTGTGTGTATCGGATTCCTCGATATATATATACATTTCGCGATGGGTCTCCTTCTTCGCTCTGCTAGAGTTTCCGCTCATGGCGAATCCTAGCTCGAAACGAAACAGATGTCTGTTTTCGTTCACTCATTTTGATCCTTCCAGTCTTTGTCTTTGGCTCTGGCTGACGGAGGAGTTCGCGTCGTCGAGGTTGCTCGTCTGCTGCGTCGTCTGCGTCGACGAGCCTGGTCTGTTGCGTCGTCTGCTCGCCTGCTGCGTCGTATGAGTCGTCTCTGAGTCGCTGCAAGTTCATCAAGGCCGCTCGACTGCTCAGCCACATTTTCTGCTCGATTGCTCAACTGCTCGTGTACCGGTTGCACCATTTGCTGCAGTGCTTGTGTGAAACACGCTTATGACCTCAGGCTTTTCTTATGCTGTCGTCATCGCCGGTGATAATCCCGCCAAACCCTCCTATGCTACAGTGGTTCACAAACGCAACTCCCCTTTCCACATCACAGATAGTGCAGTATTCTCGCAGATTTATCATGATTATGTTTCAAGAAATGACGATTGCAATCTCATCAAAAAAGTAGAAAAAAAGGCGGGCAAACCAGCAATTTTCTTCTCTAACGCTGAAATTGGCAGGAAAATATAAATTTACTCTAGTTGGAAAGTTCTAATTAAGTTGCCCTAAGATGGAGATCATCAGGAAGGTTTTTGAAGATTTCAAACTGGTTGGGGATTGGCTGGTGGGTCATTTCGACAGAAGACATGTTATGATACAGCTGAGCATAGATGATGATTACACGAAGATTTTCTCAAAGAAATTTATCATAATTGAAGGCAAACATATGAAATTGCTCAAATGACCCTAATTTTGATCACAATCAAGAACCCCCAATTGTACCTATCTGGTTCTCATTACTTGAACTCAAGCTTCATTTCCTTAACCTACATATCTTATATGCAATTGGGACTATCTTTGGAAAACCTTTGCAGGTAGACTTACCCACAGTTTATTTTTCAAGGCACTCTTTCTCAAGGATTTTGATTGAATGAGATATTACACTACCAGATGTAGAAGAAGTCTCTGGCTTGGATCTGCTCACAATGGTTATTGACAAAAAATCATTATGAACAAAAACTTTACTACTGCAAGCACTGCAAGATGTTTGGACACCCGAACCAATAGTCAAAAGCAGGAACACACTATTAGTGCCTCATGTGCCTGAAAGCGCATACTTGATGAGGGAATACCAACAAGACAGGAGTTGGTGTCTGCCCCTGGGATCTCTTCTCTTGACCATACTACAACGGACAATATTCGAACTGAAAATTAGGATAGTCCCGCAGTTCCTATTCAGGAAGTATCAGGTGCAGAGGTTACAATTTACACTTCACATACACTGGAACCTATCGCGGTGGCAACGACTGCCTCTACTCCTATATGGTTCTAACATCAAATCAGACCGATGATCACATAAGCCAATCTTCAGATGAAGAATGACAGATTTACACTTCTCGGTGGAAGAAGAAGTCTGGGGGCACACTTCAACTTGAAAACTTAATGGATGATACTTTGGTTACTTCTGACAATGACACGACTCTTCAAAGTTTGTTATTTGGCTTCGTTCCTAAAACTAGAGGAAGAGACATGACTAAACTTGTTCGTCCCTAGTTACTTATTTTCTGCATGTTTTAAATTTGTTTTACATTTTATTAAGTCTATCTATATCTTTTTGTTGGGGCATTACTGTACTTGTATCGTATGGGTAGGGTGCCTCTTTTGAACTCTTCTCATACAACCTTTATATATCCTTTCTATTTCAATAAAATCATATTCAATCCTCAGCGGCGCTGAGTT
The DNA here is from genome assembly GCA_002079205.1 of Phalaenopsis hybrid cultivar. Lineage (NCBI taxonomy): Eukaryota > Viridiplantae > Streptophyta > Magnoliopsida > Asparagales > Orchidaceae > Phalaenopsis > Phalaenopsis hybrid cultivar. The sequence continues at coordinate 2,755 of JXCR01110294.1, read as the reverse complement.
CTCGAATATTTAGGCACATGCCGCGAGCTCTCATCATGAGGCCTAGCACATGAGAAATCAGTATTTGAGTCTCTACAAAATACCGNGATTGTTTATGCATACCATTTCTTTATGTGAGGTGTAGTCTTCCAACAAGCTAGATTTTGTCAAAAAAAAAAGAAAAAGAAAAATAGTGATATTACTAACGAGAATGAAATGACCTAAAAAATAACTGAAAATACAAATAGAAATAAACTTTTTATCACAAATATATAGTTACTACTAGGTTTTGAACAATTCACTGAAATAGCATTGTTTGGCTAATGTTGTTGGAGAGTGTGAGGGGGGACAAAATTTAGGCTATGGGTAAGAATCATGACTATTAAGTTAGGAACTCAATAGTTATTTCTCCACTCTTAAGTAAATTGTAATAACTATCTCATACGAGTCATCCACACTAATCATACACCAAAAGCCCACTCAACCATGTGGAGCCAACATAAGAGTCACCTACTCATGCGCCTTGCTTGATTTTGGCAAAAGCCATCAACATTCATGGAGCCACAAGCTCTATGAGACACCTAAACCCAATCAAACCATCATATCTGATACCACTTGTTAGGCAATCATAGGCTCTGATACCACTTATAATAAATGAACAACATCTACCCAAAAACTTATATTATGAGCCTAATCACTATTTTCTTGTCGATGTGAGATTGCACTGTCTCATGGATCTTAATAGAAACATTCCTTGTTCAGTCAGAAAATAAATTCAAGTGAAATTTAATGCTTGCAAATTTATGGATTAAGGTGGTTGCAAAAAGAGGAACTGGGTAAACCCCATTGTTTGATAGCAAATTTTCTGTTCTAAATACTAGAACTAATTATTGGTGAAGGGATTCAAAACTATTTTTTTTTAAACATATGGAGAAATGATGATAGTGTCAGCGTAGGCCTGATATGATCTCAAGATCATGGGTTTGAATCAAAAAGTTCTATTTGCCAAAGTTGGAGTAGGACACATGAATCCAATAGTATTCTGGAACCCACAAATAACCCAAACAAAATGCAATACATAATGCCTTTTAATTGAGGCATAACGGTCTAGGTTAAGCTCGAGCAATAGAGATTATATATCAATCAATATATAAATTAAAAAAAATTATTATAGATGATTAACTTACTTGTATTAACTTCATCACCGCCCAAATGGACAAATTTGAATTTGAAAACCTTGCTGAAATCTGAAATATTTTAGCTCGAAATCAGTCACTTTTCAGCAGAACCATTCATTATCATTTGAAGAAGCAAATAAAATGTCAACTAAGACATCTGTAAATATCTTCCCAACTAATTTAAAATTTTGAATTAACTATCAAAAGCCAATCATTTTACATTTAAAGATAGGCAAGCCACATGAATGTTGGTGCAATTATGTTTCTAGTCATGCCACTCGGATGATATTTTTCTTGTTTTTACAACAAGAAAGTTAGTTTGAAAACTTAAAAGTGCTTTGTGCATTTTTTGCTGAATTAAGAATTGATGTGCAAAGTTCCATACATTAACACGTTCTTTTATTTCGAGAATGTTTAAGAGCCAAAGCAACTTGTAAAAATCTTTATCAGCTAAGCTAACTGAAACCCACAAATCATTGCATTCCTAATATGTCATCATGTGTATGGAGTCAAAAAAATTACCTGAAAGAATTCCATCTAAAACTTGAAATGTAAACTCATTACTGACATCGAGTGGCTCTTGACAGTCAAAGGATGGCCATAAAGAATTATATCCCAAACCCCTGTAGAATACATCTGTTAGTTCTTTAAGGAAATGCAATCTGAAGTGGAGCTTAAACTGAATTTTTTTCTAACGAGACTGCAGATAAGGTATCATATATTACATAGTTTTTGCTTGAAGGCTTGAACTAGGCTTACATTCCTACAATGGATGTTATCAGTGTTTTTAATAAAAAAGCCATAGTGTTTGGGATAGTATTCATGCTAAGGAACCTTTTGGAGCAAATGGTAGCAGAAAGGTTGTTCTCAAATGCGCCTGGTTAAATTTTGTGACGTCATATTACATACTCTTTCCTATGGTGAAAAATATCATAAATTATTGGCTCAAATAACCTTCTGACATAAATAATGTTCAATATATAGGATTCTGTTAACGTTATCCAATTGGAGAGAGACTTGCAGAATTTTCTCCAAGCAGTCTGACTAAAGAAACAACCATGTTTTATTTACATTAGAAGCTTCACTTCCTGTTAGTTGCTAAAAGCTTTTATCAAGTTTAAGAAAAAATGAAACGACTTCATCCAATGTATACTGTCAATAGGATGATTTCAACCATAAGACTTTGTTGGGAATGACTCATCAAACCAAATTAAGAATAAGCAGGACTGACAATAGCTTTATTAGAATGCATTATCAACTTTTGATCATTTATTTATAAATCATGTAAATATTTTCCAATAATACTATTGATATATGAGGTTGTTTAATTTATTTTGACGTGTTTAAATCTATTTGCACAATGCGGAACACCTTAATTTTTGATAGCCTTATATTTCAGAATGTTAGGTATTGTGATACTAAAAAGGTAGACATTCATTTAAGGTATAAGTCTAGAAGGTACTAATAAGGTATAATACATTATATTTCTATTTAGTTTAATAGGAAAAAAAAACTTCATAGTTTTTTAGATATCGATACTGTTGGCATCAATTTTTGGATGTCACGAGTGCCCACAAATTCTATACGTCGCGCCGTGC
>JXCR01110278.1:0-15309 GCA_002079205.1 Phalaenopsis hybrid cultivar | reverse complement strand
AATCTGGTGGTACTGTAGCTTTTTAAATAGCAAAGCACTGATAATGTTCTCCTAACAAACCCTGAGTTTCATTTTTTGATGCAATATGAATCTGATAAGATCGAGTAAAATTTTCAGAAGAATGCGACCTGAATGTAGCAGGTTGAGGTTAGGATCAACACATCAATGATAAATTATTTTGTATGGTTGTCTTTGCAAACTGTTCTTTGGAATAACAAATATTTTTGTAGGAAATATTGTTCCCTTCCATTCTCCCATAACACTTCTACACTTGACAAAGTCCACATGCCCATAAGGAACTACAATGGGAACTTCAATGATTCTTTTAGAGGTTGAGGTTTCACAAGACATTTGAAGCATATGATGACTAAGAAGTTGATGTTATGCATGCAGTATTAACTTGGAGGCAGCCTTGAAATGCCTTTTATGGGGAGCATTCTCAACATAGATTCCGCCTGAAATAAACGAAGAGTTTTCAAACATCAAGTGAAAGGACATATGTTGCTTTGAGCATTATTTAGGGAAGGTGAGGGAACATAAGGAATCATTTTGAGCAAACCTTTACGTGGGAATTGAGAGGCATTTTATGGTTATCTTATTATTTAGTTAGAGCCAGTGGGTAAATCTTTTCGCCAGGAAATTAGAGTACCAGACGGGGCAGCGCAAAGGTAGGCCACAAAAGATGGGAATAATTTTAATGTTCTCAATTAAAGAGTAATTCGTCTGAAGTTGGAGATTAATTTNCTTTACGTGGGAATTGAGAGGCATTTTATGGTTATCTTATTATTTAGTTAGAGCCAGTGGGTAAATCTTTTCTCCAGGAAATTAGAGTACCAGACATTAGAGTACCAGACGGGGCAGCGCAAAGGTAGGCCACAGAAGATTGGAATAATTTTAATGTTCTCAATTAAAGAGTAATTCGTCTGAAGTTGGAGATTAATTGTAATGTTCTCAATTCAAGCGTAATCCATCGAAATTGACAGTCTTTATCTCTAGAAAATGAAGATTAGGGAGCGATTGTTTAACATTGTTATTATTTTGTACCATAGTTTGCTATCATGGCTGCAACTTTGTCATGAAGTTGGAGAATGTCTTATAAGGATGCGGTTGCAATGAATGTACTAAAGAATGAAATGATTAAGCAATATATAAGCTGGTTCGAATGAATTTGATTTCAGAATGGATCAAGTAAAGAACACTGAAGTCTGCAGGTAGTGCCAATACGACCAAAACACTATCCATGTATACGACGCTATTTCTTGAGAGACAAGAAGAAAATGCCACATTAGGGAAAGTTTTGGTGGAATAATGTTGGTTTGCTATGCTTAATCAAAGTGATACTTAATTGAAGCCAATCCGTCATCAAAGTCTTCATTCAACTGTCTTTTTGTTGTTGCAACTCCCTTCCTCCCTCCCTCCCTTTGAAGAAGCAAGCGCTTAAACAACTCCTTATAGCTTATTAAAGGTCTATTTAGGGCAGTTGTAGTTTTTTAAAAAGTTATTGAATAGGAGCTGTACCAGAAAGTTGCTGCACAGAAGCTGTTACTTTGATTTTGTTTGTTTGTTTTGTACAATTGCATTGCAGTTGTTTATGATAATTTTTTTTTTTTTTATTTCTATGTTGTTGTGTTGTTTATAAGAGAACCAGTCCAGGTTGATTAACTAATACATGAAAATAAAAATTACATTCAGAATCCCAAAAAACTCATAAGTTCAAATAATACACATAGAACTGACATCTCACTTAACAGTAACACAACAATCATAATAAAAACTAAAATTATTAAAAAAATAATCATTATTATCATATTATTGAATTCGGAATGCAACCAATCAATTTTATGAGATAACTTCTTTAAAGAAACTCTCCACGCTTGATCACTGTATAAGATGGAATCAAAAGGAATCGCCTGATTGATCTGCCAATTTAAAAAAGTTACGGTCCTCTGTTGATGTATTTTTTGGATACCTGTAAAATTCTCTCTTATAGCTATACTTCTATTGTGATGTATGCAGAGAACACTGCAATCCACAGTTGTAGTACAGACTCTAAAGGCATTGAAAGTTCTCGAGCTCATATTTTTTGAAGATTTAAAATCACAAACCCAAACCTTTAGATAAAATATGAACTAATAAGAATAATAGAAATTCATAATTAAAAATTTATAAAATTGTAAGGTCTCAGAGCAAAAGATAAACTGACGAATAATCTGTCACTATAAGAAAATAAAACTCCTTAAAGAAAGAGGATTTTATTTTCCTTTAAACCATATAATATCAAGCTCGTATATGCCACTGAAGCATATCACCACCAAAACCATCCAAAAGAACCCAACAATTATATGACCGGAAAAGAAGGCGGTCTTAGTTGCCTTGCAAATTCATACATGACAAAATTCATTACAACATATAGGCTATCTAGAAGAACCTCTAAGATTGTATATCTCATCATAAAACTCTAAAAAAAATGCAAGAAAAAAAACTTTTATTAAACCCACGGTTCTCTGGGAGGTCATCCATGTGGGAAAAAAATACATGTAGAATGAATAAAAAAATAATTTGCACCAAATGAACATCATTGCATAAAACGTCATTACGATAAATATAAAGCATTTTCACAACACATTATACATAAATAAAGAAAAGGTAACATACAATATTATTTCACTCATTTACTATTGCATTTGTAATTTACTCTCAACTCTATCATCTCCTTAACACTTTCTCTATCTTGTGTATAAGACTCAGGTAAATCACATTCAATTTGTGATGTTGACTGTCATGGGCTATACTCATATGCTTCAGTAGGGTCTTGTGTCTTATTTTCATTTGCACTATTGAAATCAAATATCAATACGTGAATGATGTTGATAAATGTAATTGTCGAGGCTATTGTGTTGACCAAAATATTCACTTGTTTATTGAAATGATATGTGAGTGTATCTCATAGAATAATCCATTTTTTTTTTCCAAACCCAAATTTCTTCTTAATAACACCACATAAAGATGAATGTCTCTTATTAAACATCTCATTTATGTCACGAACCACATTGTTAACGCTTTCAAAATCAGGAATGTGATATTTTGTATCATGGAAGAGTTCGAGATACCCTTTTTGTAATAAATCTTCAACATCAATTAAATAATATTTCTTTCTTATAAGTATAATCATTGGTATTGTATTGAATAAATTATTTATTTTATTCATATTCAAGCAAACCAAGAGGCCGATTTGGAAAGTTGTATTTATGAGTTCGCGTAATAAATTTGAATTCTCAAATATCATGTGCATTGACTTCCCATTCGTTCATTACAAAAGCAAAACAAATATTGAAATCACATAAAATCATAAATTTTATGTTGGTGAACCACAATGTCCAATGCATGCAATCTTTTCACAGTTGGACATGAGTGCATCCACATGTGTTCTATCAATTGCTTTAATACAATTCTAAGTCATTTATGTAAGATATTAAAGTTACTGTGTTTAAGTAAATTTTGAAAAAGATGAACAAAAAAATCTATTCTAATATGTGACATATAGCGTTGATCTTTTGAAATCTCTATGAGGGTGCTTTGGAATGTTGGGTCTTCTGGTTTGATAACTTTTAAAGATAAGCTAATCAGAGCATTTAAGCCAACTGAAAAAATATCAACTAATTATTTATGATGAGGGTTATAGCTAACACCTCTCTTGAAGTCATCCTAAATGAGTCATAAAGTCCACGATTTTTGTGCAAATCTTCTAATAGATTAATAAATATGGCTTGTGTCATGCGGAACATGTTAAATCTTGTTGGATGATCCACAAATAACTTCTCAACTCATTTGTCACTACTGTACGTAGATATCATGAAAGGAGTGCGAGCAATATAGGAGTTATACTCTTACATTAAGCATAATGCAATTGTTTTTTTTTTTCTATCAATGCTATTCATTGTTGATGTATCTAATACATATAAATAACATTGAATTAACAAGCAATATATTAAACACAAACCATAAAAATAAAAGGCCCAAAAATAATGAAAAATTGTAGCATTGATACATAAAAAATAATATGCCCTACACCCATATCATTCAAACATAAAAAGTCCAAAAATAACTTGAGTATCATACATCCCAATTCTCATAAAAGTAATGTAAATAATTGAGCTTACGCTTAGGAGTCATCGACATAAAATATTTTCTCCTAGTCGAATCTTCTAACGACTTTATTGAAAACAATTAAAACGACATGACTTCATAACTTGTTGATTAGAAGTGTCTCACCATATGAATAATAGATACATTTAGCAAATCACCTTGAACTTATGTTTTCAAAAACCATGTGTCATATAAGCATATACATAGATTAATTTATTCATTATTTATTAGATTTGTAAGTATGCATGAATTTGATGGCATGTGCATAATTCACCCTTTTTTATAACCACAGATGAATCTGAAAAGAGAAGTAGAATGACTCCAACCAAGTTATCCATGAGCAAACGAACAACCATTTGTTCACCAATTTTAGCATTTGCTTCATTAATGATGTTTTAGTTTGCACTTCAATTCAACCGCATAGATCCTGCTTGGAAACTCATGAAAATGAGAAAGAAATCAAATAATTTAATAAATGTGTTTATCCAAAAATTTCAAAATTTCAATGACACGGGCTCATCCTGATCAACATGAATACACAGAAGAAATTCAAAAAGATTGAAATGAACTTACCAAAACTTATCAAAATCATGAACCCATGATAAACTCCTCAAAATCTAAGAGAATATTTACTAAAGCTCAAGCCTATTTATCCAAGATTATGCATATTTGTCCAAGCTCAAGAACTATTTGTCAAGCTGATGACTTCATAAAAAAGATCGATGAGTTCTTTTTAGCAATTCTAAGATAAGTCCAAGTACTTAATCCTAGTAAAATCAGGCTACACATCTCACTCTTTTTTAACAAGAAAAAAATTAATCAAACAATTTCATAGGAAAATGAAGGCTCCTCTCTTCACCAAAAAATTTTGCGCATAGGCTCATATCGAAAGTCCTCAAAGGAACTGCAAATCACAAAGAACACCCCCAAAATTCATTGAAGTATAGACAGGCCGCAAACCACAAAGAGCAACCCTGCCAAAATAGATTTGTTGAACACATAAATTAGGTTCCCCCATTTATGAAATAACATTTCATATAAGTATTCACCAAAAGTCAATGAGCATATACAAGGCAACCCAACCGAGATAGAAAACAAACCACAAAGAGCAACTCAACTGAGATAGAAAAAAAACCACAATGAGCAACCAAAACTAAATAAAGAGCAATTTCTCTGAATAATTTCACAGAAAAACAAATTCTAAGCAATTGGGTGTCTGCGCAAACAACAAATTGCAAAGAACAAATCCACCTAGACAAAACATAGTGAAAAGCTTTTAGAGTTAAATGATAGAAGCTATCAGAGAACAAAAGAAAGCAAATGAAGAAAACGTCATCAATCGCTCGCCACATGTATCAGAGGACGATGGAAAGCAAAGAAAAAAAAAACTCTAGGCAGCTAGCCGAAGGAGGGTCACTCAAATAGATATGTGTTGCCGGATAGCCAGATAATATCAAAGTAACGAAAATGCCCAAAGCAGGTTGTGGACGACGTCACATAACCTCGGGTGCATTTAAATAAACGCACCCACTCCCATGGAAACCAACTCACTAATATGCATTTTTGTGCCACGCCGCAACAAATAAACTATCCCAAATGCACCCTTAGTTTACTGATAGTTGATTTTCATTCATTTTATGTTATTATCTTGTTATTAAAAAGATAAGGGTGCATCACTTTTGTTTTGTTTTATTTANTTTTCATTCATTTTATGTTATTATCTTGTTATTAAAAAGATAAGGGTCGTTTGGCATCACTTTTGTTTTGTTTTATTTTTTTTTTTTTGTTACATTTGTTTTAAAAACATGTTTGGTTAGTATAATTTTTATTTTTAAAAACAAATCACCTAGTTTTTATAAAACTCAAAACACTTGAAAGATGTTTTGAGCATTTAAAAAAAAACTATCACAACCAAACATGTTTTAATTCAATTCAAAATATAAACTAAAAAAATAAAAATAAAAATAGAAAACAAAAAATAAAAATGATCCCAAGCGAGGCCTATGTATTTTTTATTTCTTTTTTAACTTAGTGCATGACACGCACGCGCACACACACACTATATTGCTCAGTGAAGATTGTAGTGAAATATTGGCCGTTAGTAGATGTGTGTGATTGCATTTTCGATTGCAATGTGCCTTTATGTAGTTGCACAATATTATTTGTTTTAACTGATGTTTTTAGATTTTATTCTTTGGGGATTGACAAACCACTAAATGTGAACTAGTCTGCCAATAGGGATTGTGCGGCCGGTTTGAGACGGTTATATTTTTGCTCTTTCTGATCGGCGAAATTGCTACCTTCTCAGTTGGTGGGAGCACGTGAAATATCAACTATTTTAGTTTGTTGACTTGAACATACTAATTCATCGATCTTCTCTTGAATTGGCCCTGTTGGCATGCTTGGTTTGAACATACTAATTNAGCACGTGAAATATCAACTATTTTAGTTTGTTGACTTGAACATACTAATTCATCGATCTTCTCTTGAATTGGTCCTGTTGGCATGCTTGGTTTATACAGCATCGTAGATTTCCTTTACCCTCTCAGTGGAATGTTTCCAACTTGTGGTTGGCCAAGCCATTTAGGACTAATTTGTTTCTTTGAAAGTGATTGAAATTGAGTTCTAGATTCACATTCTAATTTTTGTTTCATGGATAGTGATTGAAAGTAAGTTATTATTTAAAAATCCAATCCCCTTCATCTATTTATTATCCTTACTTTTTCTTCCACCCAATTTTAACCCAACCATTGGTTTACTCTTGCTTAAGAAAATTGTTCTTTGAAAGGAGAATTAGGCAATCTAAGCCAGCAAGAGGAATTTCATATCAAGTAGATGCTAATAGGATTTATGGTTGCGAGACAAGCACTATCGTCATATCTGATTCGAACACCGAAAGGAAGTTTTGATTCCATAGCATTCTATGGTATCTAGCCTTTTAAGCCTTACTTAAAGCTGAATTACAATCTTATCAACTTGACNAATTTCATATCAAGTAGATGCTAATAGGATTTATGGTTGCGAGACAAGCACTATCGTCATATCTGATTCGAATACCGAAAGGAAGTTTTGATTCCATAGCATTCTATGGTATCTAGCCTTTTAAGCTTTACTTAAAGCTGAATTACAATCTTATCAACTTGATGTGCTTAAACACGTGTTATAAAATATGATAAAACTAATCCATACGGTTGAGGTTAAGTTTAAATTTAGGTAGTTTGACCTCCTTATTTTTAGGACTTGAAAGAGGTTTGGAAGGCTTAGTCCATCGGAGAGGATTTTAATTTGTTATCTTCTGTATTTAGGAGCTTGTATTGAAGACATTAATTTGAGAGATTCTAAATTAAGCTTTTTTTGTTTAAACCGAAAAGTGATTATATCATATTATCACATATATATTTCTTAGGAGAATAGGAGTTGCTGCTTCATGGATATTTACCTTCATTCTCTTGCATTGAATTTAAGAGGGAATTATTTTGAGGCAGAACGCTTTGTTTCAGTTTTCAGCATTACGTATTTGCACGTTATGGCAAAATGTTGTGAATCTTCATTACTATTTAATACCCTGAAGCCTCTTTTTCTAACATGTTTCGTATCCTCACATTTCTACCTTTTGTTTTTTGTTCGGTTGGCTCTTTGACATTGGAGCTGGTATCTGTATCCGGCTAAATGGACTTTGACCTTGCTTGCTGGATGTTGTTGTGCCTTTGAGAGCTATATACAGGAGCAGACTGAGCGGCGTAGCAGCCCTGTTCAGCTTTCAAAGGTTACTTGCATTTTTTAAAAACATAAATTTCTTTTATCTATATATGTATATATGTAGATATGATTTATTTAAATTCATTTTATTTTTTCTGTTTTATTTTTTCAGTTCCTTGGGCGTGAAAAGGATGATGATAGTGTTCATCGCAGCGCTGTTTCTGGTAAAAAGGTGATAATTTTACCTACATTTGAATTGATCTTCTGTCAATTTTTCCAAGCACTTGAGTTTTGTTCCCTTCCCTTTCTCTAGATTTTACTGAAGCTTGAGAAATCAAAAGAGGATAAAAAGGCAGAAACTAATCGTAATGAGTTGCTGAAGTTTTTGAATGCCAGTTATAATTGATTTGGTGACTGCAGAAATACTTGTGCTTAAAATCAAATGCACTAGAAAATGGCTATATTTGGATTGTTATTGCTTCAAGTCACCCTACACTCATAACTCTTCTCTGCTTAATCCTGCTGGAAGCTACTGTTAGTTGAATGATATATTAAAATATCTTTTGTATTATCATTTATGGATAAATTAATTTAGTTTATAGACTCTTTTCTTTTGTTTCTTCAGATTATGGTGGAAAATGTCTCAAATAAAAGTATAAAAACTTATTAAATTTATATTAACTAAATATATTTTTAAAAAGAAAAAAATTAAAATTAAAATTAAAAAAAAAACCAAAATGATTCTAAAAGGGCCGTTTAGGAATCTGTTAGTAAGCTCAAAGGTTCTTATCGTTTACATTTGAATTCAGATATGTTAGTTGAAAGATCAACGGGCTATGATAACTTGCACATTATCATGTTTCTTACTATTATTGTTGAAATTATTTTATAAATTATGTCGTTATTTATTTATGTTGGTTCGGCATGGCATGGTGATTCTAGGTCATTTTGAGAAGAAATATTTGCGTACGTAATACGCACGTAGAGTTGCGTACATATTAGGTTATTCGGAGAGTACAACTAGGTTACATTTATGTTATACCCCTTGTAATTCTTCCTGTAACTTAAGTGTAACCTACCTCTACCCTCTGAATAACCTAATATGTATGGAACTCTATGCACATCTTTATCTCTCTATTTTGAGACTCATTGGGAAGTTATAGAAATGAAATTTCTATTTTTTTTAGATAATTGATGATTTATCTTAATGAATGAAAATTTGTGCCATTATATTTGTAGAAGCTTCAAAAAAAATAAAATTTATGGCGTTTAAAATCAAATTTAATTTTTGTTAACTAATTTTCAATCAAATAATAAATTTAACAAATTTTATTAGTTTTTAACAGTATATATTACTCCAGCCAAATAAGCCCTTGCTCTAATATTTTTCCTTTCAATTCTTTTACTTTTAAGAAGAAAAATTTGTGTAGAATATTATGAAATAATTTTGTTTCAGTTTAGGTTTAAAAATTATTGAATTTTTTTGGAGATTATTGTATCATATGAATATTTTTTATTGTATTAATTCTAAAAGAATACTTTGGATATATTTGTTTGTATAATATTTAAAATTATTTAAATATTTGGGTTTAGTCTGTTCTAAAAAATAAAATTGGTTCCGTCCNATATATATATATATATATATATATATATATATATATATATATATATATATATATATATATCGACACACATACTATTGAAGATTTAGTAACTGCACAAATATGGGACAATCTAATGACCATTATAATATATTAAACAAAGTTAACACACTTGAGTTTTTTGTTTGTATTCGTTTTAGTATAACTCAAATGCACAAAATTTTAAATTTTAAGAGATTTATTTGAATGGAAAATAAACTCAAAATAACTTTTGATGGAGTTCTTTTGCTGAAAAGAGATTGTAATCAGAAAAGAATTCATATCATTGAAATATAATGTATTTTGAATATGTTTGGTGTAAAACAAATATATGTTTTTTTTTTATATATAATTGTTTTGTTTGATTTGGAATCAAAGTAAAATATGATGGCGGGGGTGGTGTGGGCGGCGGGAAAAATTATTATGTTTTTCTTGTAATTTCCGATCAGGACCGTCAAAAATTTTAGAGTGGGCCTCACTCAAACAAGAAAAAGAACAAAAAGATGTATTTCGGTGTCCGCACGCAATAAGCGCTCGGGCGGCTGGCAGTAGCCAGAGGCTTGTGAGCAATGGTAATGGCAATTGACACGTGACAGAATTTACCCAATGAATTAAAGGGTGAATTCTAAATTTTTCATTTTCTTTTCTATATTTTTTTTCTCAAATTAAACTTAATTTTTTCAATATATTAATTACTTTTATTCNAAGAATTCATATCATTGAAATATAATGTATTTTGAATATGTTTGGTGTAAAACAAATATATGTTTTTTTTTTTTTTATATAATTGTTTTGTTTGATTTGGAATCAAAGTAAAATATGATGGCAGGGGTGGTGTGGGCGGCGGAAAAAATTATTACGTTTTTCTTGTAATTTCCGATCATGACCGTCAAAAATTTTAGAGTGGGCCTCACTCAAACAAAAAAATAGAACAAAAAGATGCATTTCGGTGTCCGCACGCAATAAACGCTCGGGCGGCTGGCAGTAGCCAGAGGCTTGTGAGCAATGGTAATGGCAATTGACACGTGACAGAATTTACCCAATGAATTAAAGGGTGAATTCTAAATTTTTCATTTTCTTTTCTATATTTTTTTTCTCAAATTAAACTTAATTTTTTCAATGTATTAATTACTTTTGTTCTATATCTTTTTCACTAACCAAATAGCATATTTGAAATTCATTCTAATTTATTTTTAGTTCATTTCAAAATCACCTAATACATCATCAGATCCTCCCCCACCATGGAATCCCAAACTTGCAAATACTGGCCTGGCCTCGTATAAATGCAAGCAGTAAACCAAACAACACTAAACACTTGAGATGTATATATTTTCTCATAATGAATTTTAAATACTTGCAACTAAATACTAAGCACTATACCAGCAACAGTATTAGTAGATCATCCTTCTTGCTGCCATCTGGGGTTCTCGTTTTGCTCGGGGCTTCGCACCTAAATCTCTCCGAGACATCTCCTCTTACCTCCTCTTCTCATTCTTAGCTTGTCTTGCGTCCTTCCCTTGACTGGAAAGAACTTATTTCATCTAATATCCGCAATTCTTCTAACTTTAATCTCTCTTACATACCATGTGCAGAGGATAAAGTTCATTTTTAGATCAAGAGACTGAAGAAGGTTCTAAGCGATGGAGTTTTGCTCTAGTGGAAAAAATATTACATCTGGATGACATATATCAGGATTAGGTGAGGATGGTAGTATTTAGATGTTATTAGGTAGTAATGCGGTATTATTTTGGTAAAATATACCACAATACTACCAATAACACCTAAATACTATCATCCGCACATGAAACTGCGTCAGGACTAGCGGGCTATGCTTTGGGTAAACGTCTTTTCTATGATACACTTCTTGAGTCTATTAGTAAGATCTAGAAGCTTAGAGGTATTGTTGATATCACAATTCTTACAAAAAGTTCATTTCTTTTCAAGTTTTATTGTGTTAAAGATTTTGTGAAGGTTTTAATGGGAAGGCCATGGTTTATTAATGGTAGACCACCATTCATCTTTAAGAAGTGGATTCATGACTACATTCAGTTAAAGAAGACTTGAAATCCTAATTTGGGTGAAATTTCCTAACCATTCTTTGTGTTGCTGGTCTGCAAGTGGTACCTACAAATTTTCTAGTAAAATAGGGGTACTTTTGGTTTTTGATCCTCTGAAGACAAACAAATCAATATTGAGTCTATCCTTTCTGATATTATTATTCTGAATGTTAAACGTTAATGCATGATTCTTTTTGTTAATTATGAATTGAAATATGTGTCTTGTAAAACTTGCTCCACTTTTGCTTATGATCATTCTAATTGCCCCAGATCCTCTAATTTCAAATCCGCTCCCATTCTCTTTGCATTTATTGGAAAGAGTACAAGCAGGAATAGATATAGGCTCAGAGAACTCAGAGAACCAAAAGCAAAACTCCTCGGCCCTGCTATTATTGGCTCTACACATAAAGGAAGGTTTGACACCCACAACCACTAATTCCTTGATACAAATGTGCGCTTATTAGGTGTATTTTATGCACTTAAAATTGGGTCTGCTCTGCTGTGTAATTACTGAGTATTTGTTGTTTATTATTATGCTCAGAACAAATACACATTAATGCCTAGTTTCACACATCTAGGAGTTCTAGGTTTGTTTAGCTCAAGTAATAATCTCTCCATAAAAATTTTGGAAACCACAAACTACTAAATGCAAAGACCTATCTAATACAGAAGCTACTTAAGAAATCAATGCTATTAGTCAAAACATTCAAACTTAGGGTTTGTTTGATCAAAAATAATATCAGTAGGGTACTCCATTTTCCTCAATTTCCCTTTTGTTAGGGTTTGATTTGAAGCAAAAGAAATTCAAAGTACACTTTAATGAAATTGAGAAATTTTCCCAAATTAAACAATTTCTAAATCTTATGTTGCACCCATTCATGATTCCCAAATTATCCCGCAGCCCGCCACAGCCAACAATGCCACCCCAGTTCATATGCATTCGAAAGATATCAACAAATATAAGCAAACATTTCAAATGAATTTCATTTGCATCCAACAAAAACACTCCTAATATTTTAGGAAGATTTACATACATATATCACTCAATTCTTAGGAATTTAAACTTGAATTTTTAAATACATACCACCTCACCTATGCATGAGAAAGTGCATCACACTTTTAGAAGTTAAAATGGTAGCATTTTGTATGTGACATGTAAAATTTGGTAAGTATCAATTTAGAAAAAAACAAAATTTAAGCTTTAGATATGTCAATACATAGGAATTGGGGAGGTTTATGTATGTAAATGCACCAAAATTTTAAATTACATGTATGCCAATTATTTTGTGTTCCAAAAATGCATTTATTTTCAAAACATTCATCCAAACAGCCATTAATGGACTGTGGCTCCATTAAAAAACTTAAAAACTAAAATAGAAAAGAAAAAAAACAATAGAATGCATCAGTAATACAACTAAAACCTCGCCTAATATGTTTAACATCATCCAATAGAGCAGAGAAGAAAGAAAGCGATATGTAAAATTATGTACAGAGCGAGCATTTATACAAGATTAGAATGAGAAAAGACAAATGGATGGGCAATGGGCACCAAATTGAGTGATTCCGAGTTCAGCAGAAAGGCAAAACCGATCTGATTGACAAATCTTTCCACCTTTCCGCCAGGAGTTGGCTCATCTTCTTAAAAGCGAAATGAGCACAATTAGAGAGCGCAATCCAGCAAAGTACCTCATAAATAACATCGAAGGCGGGATCCTCCGACAAAGAATACCACAGCCGCCGATCCGGGTCTTCCCACTCCGATCCCCCGGGCCGCCAAGAACCCCATCCCTTACCACCCCCATTTCCGCCGCCGAACGGACCGTCGTCGCCATCGCCACCATCGAAGAAGCCGTCCTCGTCGCCGCCTTCGGTGGAGCTGCGGCGGCGGATGCGTCGTATCCGGCGGACGAGAGCTCGCGGAACAGCGGCAGGAGGGCGGAAGGGGTCCGATCGGACGGTAGCACGCAGTGAAGAGGAAGAGTCGACGGGGAGTATGGATGATGGGGAGATCGCAAGGACGGTTAGGGTAGCGGGGATATGGGAGTGGTTGCGCATGATATGCCTAGAGAAGTGGACGCCGTCACCGACGATCACCGCCGCCACTTCCATATCGCTGCCGGCTAAGATACCGTGGAGTCTTTGCTCTCTCTCCCCTTCCCCACAACCCCCACCCTCCGGAAAAAATAGGAGTCCGGACGCAAAGCATATCCCGCCACCTCTAAATTTACATCCCACCAACAAAAAAAACACACGTTTTTTTTTTAATATGCAACCCGGCCCGAATCAGCCCATTACTTCTAAGATTAAACGCAATGAATCATAACGGTCATGATTATTGCATCGAAAATAAAATTGTCGCGCCGGACGTAATACTTCTTCATCATTCGCTATAGGTTAGGGCTTCCCATTTCTTGGCTCACACAACAAATACATCAATATTTTCCAGTATGGAGAGACGTTCATTGCAGCTGCTCGAAACCCTAACTTCCGGAATCACAAATAGAAAACATGATAACATAAAGCAGGATGGTGCCACTATCTTCTTGGCCCACCGTGCCACCATCTACCTTTTGAGTCAATTGGAAACTACTCATGCATGCAGAGCGTCGCTTTCATCCATTGGCTTCTCCACTCTTGGCCCACTGTGCCACCATCTTCTTCCTCAAAATGAGGTGCGATAGAGTTGAGAAACGACTAGAGATTACTTTTCGGTTTCACCAACGGTTCGAGTTGCTCAACACCGGTTCCTTGCTAATCTGGTTTTTGCATAACCAAATCTTTTTTTATTTTAATATTTAATTATTTCGAGTAATAAAAGCCAAACTTAAGAATTTCATTAAAATAAAAATATATTACAATATCATCAAAATCCATCATATCAACTATCAAGTCCAAAAGAAAATAAGGGGCATAATATCTAAAGCTTGGCCTAAAATAAAGGCTTATGTGAAATACATATTTTTCATTACAGCTATAAGCTCTTTTGTTAAATTTCCTTTTAACTTTTATGTCTAATGGTGATGTGAATCATTTCAAAAATAATGTTAAGAAAATTACATTCACTTTAAATATTTTGCAATTTATTTCAAACCATATATAATAGGTTGAGATGTGAGTTGCCAATAGGTACAATTTTCTTGTGGCCTTGCATTTGAGTGAATCAACACAAGTTAGAACTTGTGAAAGATTGTAACCCAAAGGGAAGAAAGCTCTACTAGGAATGCTTCCTTTAAGAATAGAAAAAGAAATAGGACACTCAAAAAATAAATGGGAGGGAGTTCAATTTGAGCTGCACATGACGCAGCTAAGGGACATTAATTCCTCTAAGTAAAAGAGAACGTTTTGTTTTTAAATCATTAATAAGAATTTTTAAAGCAACTAACATAAGAAATTATATGTTAGAGCTTTAAACCAAATGAATTTACTCCAATGTGATTTAGGATAATCATTATAAGCAAAGTAGTATATTGATTGATGTGAGTAAAAATTCTTTCCTATACATAAGCAATTATGTTGTATGTCTCTGATAAGAATGTTGTCAATGCTTTGACTGTAGCTATTAGAAATCAGATGGGTTTAGTTATTGCACAAGANTTTTTGTTAATTATGAATTGAAATATGTGTCTTGTAAAACTTGCTCCACTTTTGCTTATGATCATTCTAATTCCCCCAGATCCTCTAATTTCAAATCCGCTCCCATTCTCCTTGCATTTATTGGAAAGAGTACAAGCAGGAATAGATATAGGCTCAGAGAACTCAGAGAACCA
>JXCR01110272.1:9097-23770 GCA_002079205.1 Phalaenopsis hybrid cultivar | reverse complement strand
AGTCTGAATCAAGCTTGACTCGTTTGGCGGTTGACTTCATTGGTTATAGTTGATCATAAATTTAACTCATGTATTTGGTACTTCGGGAGTTCCATAAGAGATTTATAATGCTTTTCTTATCAAAATGGTTGTCAAAGATTGTTAAAAACATCGAAGTGTTGTTCTCTCAGGTCTTTATTATATTTGTCCTTCAGGTTATCTCATCATGTTTCAAATGTGNTATGTGTCATCAAGTGCATCTCAAAATTAATGTTTATTTGCACTCTCCTTATGATTATCTGATTTGGGATAATAGGTTTGATTTAAAAAAATGTGACATCCATGGAGTTATATAGTATTTTTCTGGTAATAGGAGAGTAGCTCTTATGCCTCTTTTTGTTGCATAGTCAAGAAAAAAGCATTTTATAGATTCAGGATCAAGTTTGGTGTGAGTTGGGGAACGAATGTGAACAAAGGATACGCACTCTAAGTTTTTAATAGATATAGTATAAGAGAAATCTCTGATGTGAGGATAAGTAATCGTCAAAATATTGAAATGCGTTTTGAAGTTATGTACCCGACTAGACATTCGATTGGTAAGAATTGCTTCCCTCCAAATTTTTTTTGGAATGATGGGAAATCATAATTGAGAGGGATATATCAATGAGATGTCTGTTTTTTCTCTTAGCAATTTTATTTTTTAGTGGGTATCAATACATGAATTCACATGAATGATTCCATTTTTTTAATAGGACCCAATGACAGATTTAAAATATTTCTTTGCATTATCGGTTTTGTGGATCTGAATTTTGCATTGAAACTGAGTTTTAATCTTGCCATGGAATGTTTGGAAGATTTGGGTTGTTTCAGATTTTTCCTTAATTAGGAATACCCAAGTAGTTCTTGTGTGATCCTCAATAAGACAAACCATCTTGACCCACTTAAGATTTTCGTGTTTGAAAGTCCCCAAATATTGTTATGGATAATGGAAAAAGAATGAGGTTTTGCACCGGGTCACGTGATAACTATTTCTAGTGTGTTTGTAAGTTGACAAATCTCACATTGATAAAAAATTATGTATTTTAGTGATGAACATATTAAGATACAATTTTGCAACATAATTGAAATTAGGATGATCTAAACAACAATGTCATAACCTGATTTTCAACAGACATAAACTCAATAGACACGAAAATTTCATATAAAAGTGAGCGTAAAAACACTTGTTTGTTTAGGGAAAGGCTTTCGTTAAGCAGATATAAGCTTTGATGCATTTCAATATTGCCAATTACCTTGCCTGAAATTGACATGAGTTTGTAAGTTTGGTTATATATTTAATATTATGAGTAAGTTTACTGATACACATCAAATTGTTGTCCAACCGTTAAATTATAAAACAGAGAAACTAGTGATATCCTGAGAGGGCTCCACATCTTTTCCAACAATTTTTTGGTGTGATTCATTTTGAAGTTTGATAGTTGACTAGAGTGTTTTGTCTCCAGTCATTTGATCAGGGCTCCTGAATCTATCATCCAAGTTCTAAATCTATCTTTATTAGCAAGATGGGAGAAGTATATATTACATTGGTGTGTCACAAGTAGTGGTGTAAACGAGTCGAGCTCGAGCCGCCCTTGACTTGAGCTTGATTAATTTTATTGAGCTCGAGCTTGCGTCTACTAGTTTGAGCTGGCTCGCAAGCCGACTTGTTTAATATAAAAGGGAGAAATGATATTAATTTTCAANTGGGAGAAGTATATATTACATTGGTGTGTCACAAGTAGTGGTGTAAACGAGTCGAGCTCGAGCCGCCCTTGATTTGAGCTTGATTAATTTTATTGAGCTCGAGCTTGAGTCTACTAGTTCGAGCTGGCTCGCAAGTCGACTTGTTTAATATAAAAGGGAGAAATGATATTAATTTTCAATTAACTTTATAAAAAGTTGACAAATAGAATGAACTATTAGGAGATGAATAATAAGAAATCTTCTAATATACAATAAAAAAATATTATTTTTTTAACATTTTTAATACCTTACAGATAAATTTTTGAAATTCAATATATTTTGAGTATATTTTATATTAATATTTTCTTAACGAGTCTACTCACAAGCTAATGAGTTGAGTCAGGCCTAGCTTGAGCTTGGATTGTTAGCTCATCAAGCTCAGTTCACGAGCCACTTTTCGAGCCTTGCTTGAGCTGGCTCACAAGTCAGCTTGACTCACTTGCACCCCTACTCACAAGGTTGTTATGTCGTTTTGATTTATCTTCCAAGAATTTTTACATCACTTCAAGTTGTTCATTGGTGAATAGTTCCGAATTGAGCTACAGAGCTGAGCTTGATATCTTCATCTCGTACTTGGCCATAAACCCTATGCATAGTTAGGGTTGTTGCTGTTGCAGCTTCAGGAGCTTGTGGCTGCTATGGATGTAGAATTTTTTGCGGGTTGCAGAGAACTACAACGGGATTCTGGTTAAGGAAGGCTATGAATTACGGTTGCAACGAGGAGTTCGAGCATCAGATGAATACAAAAGAAGATTTGCAATAAAAACTCTGGATGCAGGGAAGATTCAGTGGGGTCTAGCAAGCCAACCGAAAAGATTTCACACGACTGTTGTAGGAATTCTTGCGGCAAGACTAAGCCGATTGAAGATAGTGGAAGCCTGTCGACCTGCAAGGAAAGCTGCAGAAAAAAGTTCACCTTCCGACGTGGAGAAATCTTGTTGCATGAAAAGCAAACGACGATACAGAGAAATCTGAAGGGCATGCAGGGAAAAATCTAAGTTTTTGTTGAGGAGGATCCGGTGTAGCTAGCAGAAATCAAACATAGGAACTCTTTGGTTGAAGGATGATTTCCTCTATGGAGATATTATTTCCCAAAGGAAGAGGTGATTTCTAGTGGAGAGAGAAAAACCCCCAGGCGGCATCAAACTTCGGTATGCTTGGGCCAAGTTGCTTGGATCCAATGGAAGAAAGCGTCACGGGCGCCATAAGAAAACTGCTGTCGGGAAAGTAATGTGCGCTTGCACGGGAAGGATTCGAACAAGCATGTTGTTGAGTTGCTCCACACGTGAGAAGGAGGCAACCACAACAATAAAAAAGGATGTGCATGTCGTTAAATCGCTTCACACGTGAGAACGAAGATCTGTTGCATTAGGATCTCGTTGTGAGACAAAACAGGGAGTCAGAGTCGGGAAGGACCTGCAAATTGGATTGCGACTGCAGGGAGGATTTCAACATTAGTCTGGTGTTGGAGACGCTCCGGTGGCTGAAATATGATTTAGGGTTTGTTCCCTAGCTCTGATGCTATGTATAAAACAGGTTTGGGGAGGAGAATTTACTAAGTTTTATTATTCAAATGTATGGTGCATATATTTAGGGAGATCAATCTCTCCTACTTTACAAACATACCAAATATTTCTAATCTAAATTTGGAAAGGAAATAATTTTGAAATAAAAATAACAAAAATATAAATAGGAAGAGAATTAAACTAATTAAGGAGTTTTCAAAGTAATCTCCTAATTCAATCTCCCATGATAGGTAGGTGGTTGGCCGGCCTACTCAAGGAAGCAGCCTGTTTCTGTTTTTCCACAATTACCTAGGTGGGAACTGATGGTCAGATGGTGAGTAAATCATATAGCTATTATGTCTAGATGATTAATATATTAAAATTTATAGATTTTTTTTTTAATTTATCTGAATCCATAAACGAAAAAATGTGCTATAAATCTTAAAAGTATTAAACCAGGGATAAACAAAATAATATTCCCTAGTGACCCCGTCTGCGAAATATTGCTTCTGTTATTTCACTCATTTTAAATCTGAATTATTTAATAAGCAACTTAATAACTTATCAAAATAACCGGCTGTGATAATAATAGTTATAATTCACGGTAACTCTATAAAAAGAAACATTATGCGTGTTAGTTATAAAATATAAATGGAAATCATATCACATGTTGAACATATCAATAGCAAATATGACTATAGGTATTGTTAAACCTTAAAACAATTTATGATGGTGTGATTATGATATTTATTTTTTAATTTGAGTGTCTAATAAAATTATCATATCTTACTCATTTCTTTTATTTCTTTATTTTAATGCATTCATTTCAAGAGCAGCATCATATAACTGTAAATTAATTCCCCTATTGCGGATACATGCTGTGGGGAATAGGATATAATTCCTTACTGAACTGCAACAACTATGGAAATGAAAGAGCTAGAGTTAGAGGCAATTTATTTTCAGGACAAGATAAATATGGTGAACTCATGCAAAGTCTTATCACGAGTACAAAGAGTGGTGACGTGTTACGTGGTTCATAACCACAGAGTTAGTAACTCACTCTTTGAGTAAAAAAAAAATCTTTACTAGAAAACTAGAAGTTTTGTTCTTTAAGGAAACATTTTAATAATTATACGAGGAATAATGATATTAGCTTCCTAAACTTTGCAAACAAAANAATAACTTTATAAAAAGTTGACAAATAGAATGAACTATTAGGAGATGAATAATAAGAAATCTTCTAATATACGATAAAAAAATATTATTTTTTTAACATTTTTAATACCTTGAAGATAAATTTTTGAAATTCAATATATTTTGAGTATATTTTATATTAATATTTTCTTAACGAGTCTACTCACAAGCTAACGAGTTGAGTCAGGCCTAGCTTGAGCTTGGATTGTTAGCTCATCAAACTCAGTTCACGAGCCACTTTTCGAGCCTAGCTTGAGCTGGCTCACGAGTCAGTTTGACTCACTTGCACCCCTACTCACAAGGTTGTTATGTCGTTTTGATTTATCTTCCAAGAATTTTTACAGCACTTCAAGTTGTTCATTGGTAAATAGTTCCGAATTGAGCTGCAGAGCTGAGCTTGATATCTTCATCTCGTACTTGGTCATGAACCCTATGCATGGTTAGGGTTGTTGCTGCTGCAGCTTCAGGAGGTTGTGGCTTCTATGGATGTAGAATTTTTTGCGGGTTGCAGAGAACTACAACGGGATTCTGGTTAAGGAAGGCCTGCAACGGATGAATTACGGTTGCAACGAGGAGTTCGAGCATCAGAGGAATACAAAAGAAGATTTGCAATAAAAACTCTGGATGCAGGGAAGATTCAGTGGGGTCTAGCAAGCCAACCGAGAAGATTTCACACGATTGTTGTAGGAATTCTTGCGGCAAGGCTAAGCCGATTGAAGATAGTGGAAGCCTGTCGGCCTGCAAGGAAAGCTGCAAGAAAAAGTTCACCTTCCGATGTGGAGAAATCTTGTTGCATGAAAAGCAAATGACGATACGGAGAAATCTGAAGGGCATGCAGGGAAAAATCTAAGTTTTGGCTGAGGAGGATCCGGTGTAGCTAGCAGAAATCAAACATAGGAACTCTTTGGTTGAAGGATGATTTCCTCTATGGAGATATTATTTCCGAAAGGAAGAGGTGATTTCTAGTGGAGAGAGAAAAACCCCCAGGCGGTATCAAACTTCAGTCTGCTTGGGCCAAGTTGCTTGGATCCAGTGGAAGAAAGCGTCACGGGCGCCATAAGAAAACTGCTGCTGAGAAAGTAATGTGCGCTTGCACAGGAAGGATTCAAACAAGCGTGTTGTTGAGTTGCTCCACACGTGAGAAGGAGGCAATCACAACAACAAAAAAGGATGTGCATGTCGCTAAATCACTTCACACGTGAGAACGAAGATCTGTTGCATTAGGATCTCGTTGTGAGACAAAACAGGGAGTCAGAGTCGGGAAGGACCTGCAAATTGGATTGCGACTGCAAGGAGGATTTCAACATTAGTCTGGTGTTGGAGACGCTCCGGTGGCTGAAATATGATTTAGGGTTTGTTCCCTAGCTCTGATGCTATGTATAAAACAAGTTTGGGGAGGAGAATTTACTAAGTTTTATTATTCAAATGTATGGTGCATATATTTAGGGAGACCAATCTCTCTTACTTTACAAACATACCAAATATTTCTAATCTAAATTTGGAAAGGAAATAATTTTGAAATAAAAATAACAAAAATATAAATAGGAAGAGAATTAAACTAATTAAGGAGTTTTCAAAGTAATCTCCTAATTCAATCTCCCATGATAGGTAGGTGGTTGGCCGGCCTACTCAAGGAAGCAGCCTGTTTCTGTTTTTCCACAATTACCTAGGTGGGAACTGATGGTCAGATGGTGAGTAAATCATATAGCTATTATGTCTAGATGATTAATATATTAAAATTTATAGATTTTTTTTTTAATTTGTCCGAATCCATAAACGAAAAAATGTGCTATAAATCTTAAAAGTTTTAAACCAGGGATAAACAAAATAATATTCTCTAGTGACTCCGTCTGTNGGTGAGTAAATCATATAGCTATTATGTCTAGATGATTAATATATTAAAATTTATAGATTTTTTTTTTAATTTATCTGAATCCATAAACGAAAAAATGTGCTATAAATCTTAAAAGTATTAAACCAGGGATAAACAAAATAATATTCCCTAGTGACCCCGTCTGCGAAATATTGCTTCTGTTATTTCACTCATTTTAAATCTGAATTATTTAATAAGCAACTTAATAACTTATCAAAATAACCGGCTGTGATAATAATAGTTATAATTCACGGTAACTCTATAAAAAGAAACATTATGCGTGTTAGTTATAAAATATAAATGGAAATCATATCACATGTTGAACATATCAATAGNTTGCTTCTGTTATTTCACTCATTTTAAATCTGAATTATTTAATAAGCAACTTAATAACTTATCAAAATAACCTGCTGTGATAATAATAGTTATAATTCACGGTAACTCTATAAAAAGAAACATTAGCGTGTTAGTTATAAAATATAAATGGCAATCATATCACATGTTGAACATATCAATAACAAATATGACTATAGGTATTGTTAAACCTTAAAACAATTTATGATGGTGTGATTATGATATTTATTTTTTAATTTGAGTGTCTAATAAAATTATCATATCTTACTCATTTCTTTTCTTTCTTTATTTTAATGCATTCATTTCAAGAGCAGCATCATATAACTGTAAATTAACTCCCCTATTGCGGATACGTGCTGTGGGGAATAGGATATAATTCCTTAACTGAACTGCAACAACTATGGAAATGAAAGAGCTAGAGTTAGAGGCATTTTATTTTCAGGGCAAGATAAATATGGTGAACTCATGCAAAGTCTTATCACGAGTACAAAGAGTGGTGACGTGTTACGTGGTTCATAACCACAGAGTTAGTAACTCTTTTAAGTAAAAAAAATAATCTTTACTAGAAAACTAGAAGTTTTGTTTCTTTAAGGAAACCTTTTAATAATTATATGAGGAATAATGATATTAGCTTCCTAAACTTTGCAAACAAATTTTAGAGTAAATAATATATTAGGTACTCTATTAAAAGCCCATTTTCTTCTTGAATAAGATAAATTAAATATATATAAAAAAACTTTGCTTTTATTGAAAACATAAAAGCTGCACTAGACTCCATGCAGTCTGATGACTATGAGTATCCCAGATGGTAGAGAGCGGCTGAAGAAATGTGGATGACATAAAGGCATAGTAGACTCCATTGACATGGGAAAACGGATAAGAAGAAGCCTTAGGAGGAAAAGTTGAAGGGCCTGATTGACTGCTGCGAGTATGGAGGCATTTGGAGACATGTAGGCTAACAGTCATTGGTCCTTGCACAGCTTCTACCTTCTCTTCATTGGGGAAATCTGAAGAAGAAGTGGGTAACTTGAGGATCCAAAAAATGGTGTTTTGCAGAGAAGTTAGAACGGTCACTGGGCAGTTGCTACTTGAGAATCATCTATTAACACTTAAAATATGATTTTGTTATATTTTTTAGGGTCATATCAGAAAGCAGCAGTTGTGATTATCCCTCTGATAAACATAATAGGAAAAAAATAGTTTAACGGCATTCCGCTGCTTTATATATTTCTACGCTCAGCATATATCATTTGATTTCCTTTTCTTTTTTTTTTTCGAGTGGACTGATGGGATTTAATTCTTTGATGTTGATTTTCGGACTAAGCAGAAAATTATTTCTGATAGAATATGCTTTTGCCGGTATTTGTCATCAACAAAAACATGGAAATGATTATGAAATTGGGTTTCAGGTTTATTCAGTTCAATATTATGCTAACAACATTACTATTGAAAGAAATATGTTATTTAGTTAATTGTTGTATCTATTAAATATAGCATATTTGCATCATTGTTCTCTTAAATAATGCGACTTTCTTGAAAGATCAATAAAGATGATGATTTTACTTTTTGCAGTCATATATTTTAGTTGTCATATGTAGCCTGGCATCTAGACTTTAAAGGATTTAAAGTCATCTCGATATTGTCAAAATAAAATTTAGGTGTCACTTCTTAAAATGTTATTAAAAAGTATCAATGAACCAAACTATTGACATAATTTAATAATAAAATATCACATCAAATCAGTAAATCAGAAAACCTCTTAAATTATAAGAAAACAGTTAATTTTTTGAAAGGTTTACTTGTAATAATCGTATTTTTTATATGATATAAATGATTTGAGCATTATAAATATAAAAATCAAAATTTAGATGTTAGATCTGTAAATACATAGGAATTTTGTGGTAGGTATACTAATGCCCATAATTTTTTATACTTTGCACATCGCAGCTAGAAATGGAATGAAAAATAGGGAATGTTGCTAACGTGTCTTTTGCCTCAGATGTGGCAAGTGCCGCTGATTTGCCTTAGAACTGGTTTTGTTCATGTAGATGGACCGACCGGTCCTTCCAAGCATGTGTGTCCCTCCTATTTGGAGCGGGGTCCACTCCTATTTACCCTAAGTCTATAAATACATTATTTTTGTGTTTTAGGGCAGTTTTTATCGTGGTGGTGTCCAAGACAGCCGTCGGCATCCCTATTTCACCCTTCTAGGGCTGCATCCAGATGCGGGTGGTGCTTTGGTTGTAGTTCGTCTAAGGTATTAATTTTCTTCCAAGGGTCGAGTGGTGTTCTCGCTGTAGCTTGTTTCTGAGGGAGTATTTATCCTCGACTTCCCATCATCCACAACCATCCTCTTGCTGCTGTTGCTGCATTTCTTCGCTGTCGGAACCATCGAACAACACTTCTGTTGTCTTCCTCTAACTCCAACCGCCAGCCATAACCTGCTGCCATCCCTTCCAACCACCTCCCACTTTTCTGTCACTCATTCCAGCCGCCTATCTTCACTGTTCAGCCATCCCCCCTCATTGCCGCAGCTCCGGGACAACCCTTCTATTGTTGTTCCTTAGTCCCACACATTCCGTGCCACTATCGCTGTCATTCCCGCTTGCCGCCACCACCCAGAGCAGCTGTTCTTCCCGGCTGTTTGCTGCTGTTCCAGCCCTCCAAACAGTCCCTGCTTGCAGTTTTTCAGCCGGCTAACCTCTACTTTTCCGCACCACTCACCAAACCGACCACCACCTTTGGATACATTTTGCCTTGTTTGCTTATGTTGTTGTATTTCTTTTTCAAGCGTGTGTTTGGTTGTAATTGCATATTTGCTTTCAGTAACAATATTCCTATTATTATTTGGGTCAACTCCAATATTAGTAGCTCTCTATGCAGTGTGAAAAATTAATCATTTTTAATTTTCAAATCATTTGTGCAGGTTTTTACCTTCCCCGTTGAAGCCGGTGATGTCATAGTTGCTGGAACAGATGGATTATTTGACAATTTGTACAATACTGACATAAATGCCATCGTTGTTCATGCCATGCGAGCCAGGCTCGGACCACAGGTCACGGCTCAGAAAATCGCCGCTCTTGCTCGCCAGCGAGCTCAAGACAAGAACAGGCAGACACCGTTTTCGACCGCAGCTCAAGATGCTGGATATCGTTACTATGGAGGCAAACCAGATGATATTACAGTCATCGTCTCCTATATCACTTCCAACACAGCTTGAGGTTATTTCTTTAATTTTCTTTTTTTTTTCTTACATAATTTTGTACAGAGTTTGAAGCCATATATAGAGATCAAGGCATCAAAGATATAAGGGAAATTTTCATACATACCACACAATCCTTATATTTTTTACATACCTAACTTTCAAATTTTGATATTTACACTTACAATACCTTTGTTGTCATAAATCCATGAATGAAAAGCTGTTTTCTACTTTTACAAAGTGATGGTGGTCTTGTTTTATGTGATATTAAAGGTTTGAGTATCAATATTTTGGTGTTAGATATGTAAATACATAAGAATTACGTGGTATGTAGGTTAATGTCCCAACTCCAAACATCATTTGAAAAAAGAAAATATATCCTGTTTATCTATATTTTCTATTCCTTTTTAATGCTTGTAATGTATATCATTCTGATGTCCGGGATTGAAAGTTGATTTGTATTATTATCCGTTCTATCATGCAGATTAGAAAAAAATGATTATAATGTCTTGTGAATGTCTCTCTGCAATTAATTTTTTTAGTTTTAGTTTTCTAATATTTTTAATTTTAACTGCAGTCATGTATGGTCGAAAGACATGGAAGAGGTGTTACTTTTTGTCTAATATCATGATTTTGTTGATGACTTATTGCATATTAAGTTTCATGTAAAAAAAGAATAAAATTATCATGCAATTGTGTAATTATTTCACATCAAATTGACGTTACAACAAAGCTGAAATCTGTCTTTTATAATTACATTTTTACTTAAAAATTAGCTAAATTGAGTTCAAGCTCATCTTGAAACAGAATCAAGTTTGAGATTTTGGCAATGCATTTAGTACGGGGGATATTCTTTCTTCATTTGAGAATGTTTTGATGAAACACGGTTGATTATTTTGAACTATCAAAGGGAAACATTTGTGCATGTCATAATCAAACAATTGAGAATTGGTAAAAATTTAACATATGAGTTTGAGATTTTGGCAAATGTATATGAGTGAGAATTTTTAAAATGAATGAAAGAGAATGTTAGATTTGCCAATAACAATGTTTGAAGTGTTGCACATGCTGTTGCCCCTTTTTTTTAATAGTTAAAGTTCATTAAACAATAAATTATGCTTTTCCAAATAATAAGAAAGAAACAATTTCTATCAACTCTATTTTGCCTACATAAACAATACATACGTATGAGTCAAAGCATAGCTATTCTTAAACCAACACTCTCTTACTTCTGATCTTCAAATTCACTAAAGTGGCAAAATTCATGATAAAATCTCAACTCATATTTTTCATTTTTATCAAATTCTTTAATCAGAACAGTTAAGCAGGTCAAAAATATCACCTACATACTCGATTTTATAAATAACAATATTTCATCTGATATGCATGTAATTATTCTAACAGTTTATACATCTAAATCTCTTGAGCTTAAAGCAATCTAAGAGATGATAAAAAGATTTATTTTATTCAATCTTTAAAGTAGCAGAAAATCGGGAAGGTTCGAGTGCAGGGAGCAGAAACTGAACAAGGAAAAAACTCCATACAAATTCAAATAAATAAACTCATTTAAGCCAAAATTTAACCATTAACCATGAAAATCGATCAAACCAAATAATTTCTTACATAAAAACAACTACAATTTGCAGCTGAAGTTGGACTTCCCCAACTGTTAAAAGACAACTATGGAACACTTTTAATATCTTGCTTGGTTACCAACCTAACTAAAACTCCATAAACTCTTTAACATAAACAACTAAACATCAAAGCTCTCCCCTCTCAACACAAGATAACTAATCCCACAAATTACATCTAAATGGTTTATTAGGCTGCATTAAAGTAAATATTACAAAAGTATAGTGGTTAATTTGCAATTTTGATTTAGGAACTGCAAGGAAAAAATGGTGCAGAGGTTCCACTGCCGGTTAGCTGTCGATAAGTCGAGACGAAATGGTCAAATTCACCTGGAAGTAGGATCAGGATTGCCACCGAGATGATGAAGTTTTCCGTTCGTGTTGGTGGATATGGCAGTAGAGCTCAGAGGAATATGGTCAATAACATCACCAACACCTTGTTTCAAACTGCCCGATGAATCTCCTCGGATGCTGCTGAGCTCTTCCTGTTTCAATGAGATTAAATTTTTGTTTATAAGGATGTATTTTGAATATATTATGGATCTATTAGGAGAGCATCTTATTGCTGGGACATTATCTTAATTATATGTTTAGTTCAAACAAGTGAACTAAACAACCATATTTTAAAAATAAAAGTAAAAAACAAAAGTTAAAGGAAAAGTGATCCCATTTTTTTAACTAATACGCTCGCATCATTGTGCTAGCTAATAAGAAAATGATAATTGAATATCTCAATATATATATATAATACCTCCAAAAAATAATTTTAATCTTTTTTCACAATAAATTGACAACTATTTATATAACCATATGTGATTGCCCCAAATGAACATTAAGAAGCTGTATAAAGGATGGTAAGATGACAAAGGGGNATATATGAGTGAGAATTTTTAAAATGAATGAAAGAGAATGTTAGATTTGCCAATAACAATGTTTGAAGTGTTAAACATGCAGTTGCACCTTTTTTTTAATCGTTAAAATTCATTAAACAATAAATTATGCTTTTCCAAATAATTAAAAAAAATAATAATTTCTATTAACTCTATTTTACGTGCATAAAAATGTTGGCAAGCCCTTCAGATTAAAACATAAGCATTACATACGTAAGAGTCGAAACATATCTATTCCTAAACCAACACTCTTACATCCGATCTTCAAATTCACTCAAATGGCAAAATTCACCCATGTTTTTCATTTTTATCAAATCCTCAATGATTTAATCAGAACGGTTCAGCAGCTCAAAAATATCACCTACATACTAGATTTTATAAATAACAATATTTCATCTGATATGCATGTAATTATGCTAACAGTTTATACATCTAAATCTCTTGAGCTTAAAGCAATCTCAGAAATGATTAAAAGATATATTTTATTCAATCTTTAAAGTTGCAGAAAATCGGGAAGGTTCGAGTGCAGAGAGCAGAAACTGAACAAGGAAACAACTCCATACAAATTAAAATAAATAAACATTTAAGCCAAAATTTAACCATTAACAATGAAAATCNGAAAAAAGAAAATATATCCTGTTTATCTATATTTTCTATTCCTTTTTAATGCTTGTAATGTATATCATTCTGGTGTCGGGGATTGAAAGTTGATTTGTATTATTATCCGTTGTATCATGCAGATTAGAAAAAAATGATTATAATGTCTTGTGAATGTCTCTCTGCAATTAATTTTTTAGTTTTAGTTTACTAATATTTTTAATTTTAACTGCAGTTATGTATGGTAGAAAGACATGGAAGAGGTGTTACTTTTTGTCTAATATCAGGATTTTGTTGATGATTTATTGCATATTAAGTTTCATGCATGCAATTGTGTAGTTATTTCACATCAAATTGACGTTACAACAAAGCTGAAAACCGTCTTTTATAATTACATTTTTACTTAAAATTAGCTAAATTAAGTTCAAGCTCATCTTGAAACAGAATCAAGTTCCCTGGGTGACTTGACGCAATTCAAAATGCAACTATCGATCCCATTGGCGTGCAATGCATTTAGTACGGGGGATATTCTTTCTTCATTTGAGAATGTTTTGATGGAACACGGTTGATCATTTTGAACTATCAAAGGGAAACATTTGTGCATGTCATAATCAAACAATTGAGAATTTGGTAAAAATTTAACATATGAGTTTGAGATTTTGGCAAATATATATGAGTGAGAATTTTTAAAATGAATGAAAGAGAATGTTAGATTTGCCAATAACAATGTTTGGAAGTGTTAAACATGCAGTTGCACCCTTTTTTTAATCGTTAAAATTCATTAAACAATAAATTATGCTTTTCCAAATAATTAAAAAAAAAACAATTTCTGTTAACTCTATTTTACGTGCATAAAAATGTTGGCAAGCCCTTCAGATTAAAACATAAGCATTTACATTCGTAAGAGTCAGAACAGATCTATTCCTAAACCAACACTCTCTTACATCCGATCTTCAAATTCACTCAAATGGCAAAATTCATGATAAAATCTCAACTCATATTTTTTATTTTTATCAAATTATCAGAACTGTTCTGAGCATGTTCAGCAGAGAAAAAATATCACCTACATACTAGATTTTATAAATAATAATATTTCATCTGATATGCATGTAATTATGCTAACAGTTTATACATCTAAATCTCTTGAGCTTAAAGCAATCTCAGAAATGATAAAAAGATATATTTTGTTCGATCTTTAAAGTTGCAGAAAATCGGGAAGGTTCGAGTGCAGAGAGCAGAAACTGTACGAGGAAACAACTCCATACAAATTAAAATAAATCAACTCATTTAAGCCAAATTTAACCATTAACCATGAAAAAACATCAAACCAAATAATTTCTTACATAAAAACAACTACAATTTGCAGCTGAAGTTGGACTTCCCCAACTGTTAAAAGACAACTATGGAACACTTTTAATATCTTGCTTGGTTACCAACCTAACTAAAACTCCATAAACTCTTTAACATAAACAACTAAACATCAAAGCTCTCCCCTCTCAACACAAGATAACTAATCCCACAAATTACATCTAAATGGTTTATTAGGCTGCATTAAAGTAAATATTACAAAAGTATAGTGGTTAATTTGCAATTTTGATTTAGGAACTGCAAGGAAAAAATGGTGCAGAGGTTCCACTGCCGGTTAGCTGTCGATAAGTCGAGACGA
>JXCR01110269.1:42185-63756 GCA_002079205.1 Phalaenopsis hybrid cultivar | reverse complement strand
CAGAAAAAGCGAGCCAAGGGTAAATGATTTCGGTGTGATAAGAAGTTTATCCCAGAACATCGTTGCAAAGATTGAAAATTACAATTTCTTAGTGTGCGAGGAGGCAGATGATGAACAAATAGAGACAGTTGTGGTGGTGGTGGTGGAGGAACAATAACTTTTTTCCACCTAGGGTAAATGTGTTGCTTAGCCTAAAGGCAATTTGGTCGTCTGTAAGCCTAAAGGCAATTTAGACATTTGTTATTATTATTGTTAGATATAAATATGCCAATGTTTAGAGTTAGATTGAGAGATTATTGTTGTGAGTCCTAGGTTTAAGGTTTGNCAAAAAATTCCACAATTGGCATCTTCCTACAACACGTAGGTTTCGCGATCACTCCCCAGCCCTCGTGTTGGTTCGTGATCCCGCTCGTTCCACTACTTTTGCGAAGATTTGCGAGTTTTCTGCCCTGCGGGAACGAAGCACCGCACTCAGGCGCTGATTCACCGTCGACGTCAGTATTGGGTGGAGCGATACTCCACGGTGAATGGGCTAGATGGAGAGGAGAAACACATTGCGGCAGGGCTATGTTTGAAGGGGAAAGTCTTAGCTTGATTTCAGTGGAAGTAGACTAGAAACCTGCTCCGTTTGTGAGAGGAATTTATAGATTGTTTGTTTAAATGTTTCCGAGCCATTAGGGAAGGTGACCTACACGAGAAATTCTATACCTTGACTCAGGACGGGATTGTTATGGAATATAGGAAGACATTTGAGCTTTTGTCGAAACGACTGAGGGGGATTTATGAAGCAGGATTGAAGGGAAATTTCATGAAGGGCCTAAAACACAACCTACGATTAACACTACAACTACTGAAACCGTGGGAATTGAGGGAGATGATGGTGCTAGCCGACATGGTGGGGGACAAGAACCAGATGGAGAAAGCCAACAGAAGCAACACAGATGGAGCGTCACACCGATTTGTTATAAAGACGATGATACGTAAAGCTCAAACAATAGAAATCTAGATGGGGGCCGCATTCAAGCACCTTACAGAGACATAGATTCAGAAAAAGCGAGCCAAGGGTAAATGATTTCGGTGTGATAAGAAGTTTATCCCAGAACATCGTTGCAAAGATTGAAAATTACAATTTCTTAGTGTGCGAGGAGGCAGATGATGAACAAATAGAGACAGTTGTGGTGGTGGTGGTGGAGGAACAATAACTTTTTTCCACCTAGGGTAAATGTGCTGCCTAGGCTAAAGGCAATTTGGTCGTCTGTAAGCCTA
This sequence comes from Phalaenopsis hybrid cultivar, assembly GCA_002079205.1. NCBI lineage: Eukaryota > Viridiplantae > Streptophyta > Magnoliopsida > Asparagales > Orchidaceae > Phalaenopsis > Phalaenopsis hybrid cultivar. Next base: position 62,490 of record JXCR01110269.1, on the reverse strand, counting down.
AAGGCAATTTAGACATTTGTTATTATTATTGTTAGATATAAATATGCCAATGTTTAGAGTTAGATTGAGAGATTATTGTTGTGAGTCCTAGGTTTAAGGTTTAGGAGGGATTTACTATTAAATTGTAGGAATTGGAAGAGATCGTCAGCCTCGAATTTTATATGTTTATATTTGTATTCGGATTGAGTTGATTGGATTATATTTGCTTTGCCCTAAATTATGTGGAAATTCATGCAAATTTTTGCATCAGATCGTATCACAACATTCCTTTTAACTAAACACCACTTGAGTAAAATATTCTGCAAATGAGAAAAATTATCTATACAATCAAAAACCTTTTTCGCCTTTTTTTAATTTCTCAGTCCAATATTAGTGTACTATGGACAAAAGCGTTTATCTAGAATGATGAAACTCTCCTACCGATTCACTTCAAGGTTAAGGATGTAACCAACTCATATGCCATTACAAATAAGATGAACACCGCAAACCATATCAGAGTGGGTCAGCATAACCAAAAATATTGAAGACAATTTGTGTAAGGTCTAAAAAGCTAAAGGGAAGACAAGATTGTTGAGGCTAAATACCTTCTGCAATATCGTGCACAATAGCAATCTTGATACACCTGTTTTAATGATGAAAATGACAAAAAAAAAAAAAAATAATATGAAGTACTGGTGACCAGAAAAAAACAATTACCCATAAAAGTGCTTGAATAAAACCAAACCAAACAAAAGAAATTCTTCTGCAATAAAGCAGAGTGAATGTACCCTTCAAGTTGAAATGAAAAGGCATGCAGATAAAATAACTCAACTTTTTTAACAAAAAGCATAGTAAGAGACAGGAAATGAAGTTGCCAATTTTGGAATAAAATCAACCTTTCCCTATTTACACCTGGTAGGTCCCCGGAAATCAATGCCATCAATGCCATGCGGTACATGTGATCTGCAATTGACTCGGCCCCCTTAATTCCATGATTAACCCAACCCTTTCGTTTAGTTGTCTGAAAATAAAGAACGCAAGAATGTAGGCATTTTACCATCAGAATATTTGAAATCAGATTCTGATCAACAAAATATGAAGAATCCCAGAATGAGTATTACAGTATAAAACGAGTTTATAAGATGTGAATTAAAATGAGTAAATGATTTTTGCAGCACATGCCTTTTATGAGAATAATCACATTACCTACCTCTTCCTAGGGTTGTGAAAAAAACATGTAAAAAAAGAGAAGTAAGAACTCATGCACAAAATAGAAATAAATAGAGAATGAAGATCCACATAGCCCAAACCCAAATGGTTGCCGTGAGGCTAACGATGATGTTGGTCTCTCCTTCCTAAAGTTACATGTCATGCATAGATATAAAAGACTGAACAGGTAAGCATACAAGGCATCAATTAAAAAAAATATGCGGTCTGAGGTAGCAAAATGACAATAATGACAAAGATACAGTTGTCCATGTTAAGTTTTAGTTAACAATGTATAATCAACCCAACCTGATAAAAATAAAACATTTTGAACTTATATTACGACTAGAAAAGCAAATAGGTGTGGTCAGATCCAGATAATGCATGAAATTTTTTATTATATTTTCTTTAATTAACCTTGATACCATATGTAATTCTAAATTTAAAATAAAAACTCATATTTTTAAGCTCAGTATACTTTAAGCCAAATCTAGCAAACTTCAAAGTGACATCTTTTTTCATTGTACTTCCATAAAACTTGACCGAAATTATACTGGGATGTCTTTTCTCGATTCGTTGTAAGCTTTTTTGGTTATGTAAATCACAAGAATTTGAACTACAACCGTTTAACACAGTACAACCCTAATTATTTCTATTCCTTAATCAGTTCAAGGGAAAAATGCCCTTCAATTTTATAAACCTCAATGAGATTACATAGAATTAGACGTGGCCCATTCAATTTTGGCATCAATAAGTTTCAACAAATGACAGCATTAACAAAATCTAATTCCAAATCATGATAGTCACCACGGCAGCCTAAAAAAAAAAAAATGCCAAACAAGTTTATTTTTGCCTTTACCGCCATATCAGTTAAAAAGGGATCATGGGGAACAAATTACAAGATCTCCTGAAGCAGGTGGGTCGCTAAAGTACACAAATAGACACATACAAGACATCCGCTGCACTATTATGTGAAAAAAGTCAATTCCCAGCCTGATTATTCCACATGATAGCACCATAAGAACAATAGAAATGGTAATAATCTATAATATAAGAAAACCATAGTGATCAACTTTCATATTTTCTTTTCTTTTTTTGGAAAGGTAAACAATCAAAATTGTTCTTTATATTATCCGGCATAAAATTTCATTAGAGTTGGGTGCAGTTAAACCATAAAATCAATTGTTTAATTATTATGCTTCCTTAAAGTCCATTATGGTATAAATTTTGAGGTTTGTTGCCATACTAACATTCATAGTGTGGCTAGATGAACAACTATGCTTTTTTTTGGCAGATGTTGGAGTGTAAGAAAAATAGCTAAAACCTATTGTCTTCGATTAATGATTCTAGCATTACAAAATGAGCAAGCAACTTAGGGTAGTTCTTGCTCCTATGCAGTCTCCATTCTTGGCACCATCAAAGGCTTCCTTATCATTTCGATTTGTGTCACTGCCTAGAAAATTCTGTTCATCCATTATTATATGAGATCACGGTTCCCTACTTTCCATGACATGAATAATCATTTTCCCTCTTGTCACCATCTCCACCACCTCTTGTCACCATCTCCACCACCCTTCTATTTTGACATCATTAGTTCAAGTTGCAGTAATCTCCCTCCAGGCATTTCATGTGATTTGTTTGCCTTCATTTTCTCTAGCTATCAGCATTGCTCAACCCTTCTCAAATATTGTTAGGGGATTTATGGCTTTGTGTTCTCAGTGAGCTTCAACCACCCAGTTTCCACAAGTTTCTTATCAAGGAAAAATCTTTCTCATATCAAATAACTCTCCACATTTCAGTGTAAAACAGCTCTAATATTTGTTGATTCAGAGATATTTGAATTAGCCGGCCCCTTTTTCTTTTCTATAACGGGCAATTTCTCAATGAGATTTACCGGGCTTGAGAGTGTGCATTCATTCATGTCACATTTTCATTTGGTTGAAAAATATTTAGTTAAGCTCCTTGATCCTCGATATATGTTTATCAAAATACTTGTTAAAGCAGATTACTCTTGCTTACTTTCACAGCGTTTCTATTATGTGAATGCCTTCCTGATACAAATGTGAAAATGGAATCCTAATTCTAACTCATCCATGGAACCTCATATCACTTTGATTGGGATTTTACTCCACTATTTCAACCACTAATTTAATCAGCTACACTTTATTCTTTGGGCCCTATCTTTGTCAAACCATACTACTGCTCACCTCTCTAGGCCATCCGTACAAATGCTCTAGTTGAATTGGATGTTGCTAGATCTCCGGATAATGATATTTGGATTGATTAATCTTCCTGTGGTGATTGAAAGAAGGTTGTAATTGATAGTATTTCCTCCATATTGTACCACATGTAATTTTTTTAACACAACAATGATTACTTTAAAGTTCATCCAGAACATAGAACGTAATTCTCAACATGAGAGCTTTCATAGCTTTCACCTTAGAGAAACCCTCAAAACTCGCCAAGACTATTCAGTTGTCCAGTATCACACCCACATAAATCCCTAGTGGTTCTCCTGTTAAAGGAGTTGGCTACCTATTGGATTACGGTAATGTGCCCTCTAATCGACAGCCTAGCCTCATCTTGGCAATGGAAATCTCATTTAAGGGGGGTTAACAGCTAACAATCAGACCAAAGGAGCCAACCGAACAAAGTCCGGGGACCCAAGGACCCTCATAAGTCGACCGACTGTCCTTAAATAAGTCGCCCGACTACTTTGAGTTAAGTCAACTGACTGTCCCGAGCTCAATCAACCGATTGCCCTTAACCAAGCTGGCGGACTGTCCTTCGTGGGGTCGACTAACTAACCAACATATGAGGGTCAGTCGTCTGCCTGACTCATCAAAATCAACCATATGAACTGGTTGACTTATGGTCCACCGACTTTAGGCGAACAAATGATGGGGCAGCCGAGCCAGAGACTTTTCATTTATTTATCTATTTATGTATTTATTCATGTATTTATTTATGACCAAAATACCCTACGGTGTCCTTCAAACAGGAGCAAGAAGGTAATTGCACACTTTATACTCTTGTTGTGTATAAATAGGGGGTCATTTCTATATTAAATGACTAATGGCTAATGTACTCTCTTTCGCATTCTAATGTTCTCTCTCTCTCCTTATCTCTCCCGTCCTACGCTCTATTCCGTGGGTGTGCATATCACTGGTCAATTTTGAATTCAACACCAGCATTCTCGTTCAAGAAGCAGAAGGACCTTTTGCTGGATCATTGAATAAAATTTAATAACAACTGCGCAAACCTAGGTAGAAAAATAATTAGAATATCCCATAACGACAAATTGCTTCACAATTAAAAACGATTCCAGTTCCTAACAATTCCATCGGATGTCCTTNTATCACACCCACATAAATCCCTAGTGGTTCTCCTGTTAAAGGAGTTGGCTACCTATTGGATTACGGTAATGTGCCCTCTAATCGACAGCCTAGCCTCATCTTGGCAATGGAAATCTCATTTAAGGGGGGTTAACAGCTAACAATCAGACCAAAGGAGCCAACCGAACAAAGTCCGGGGACCCAAGGACCCTCATAAGTCGACCGACTGTCCTTAAATAAGTCGCCCGACTACTTTGAGTTAAGTCAACTGACTGTCCCGAGCTCAATCAACCGATTGCCCTTAACCAAGCTGGCGNCTTCAACGAGTTTCGGGAGAAAAGGGAAAAATACGATACGGATCGGCGGAAGCGGAACAGCGGAGCTGAAGAAAGTGACGACTTCACCGCCATTGACGCCGGTGCCGCTGTCTACGGCTGCGACGAAGGAGGATGAAGAGGTAGATCGAATGCCGGGGATTTAAGCGGAGTTTTCATTCCCGGTTAAGGGTGCCCCGATTTTATAGAGAGGACGACGCATCGCGGGCATGAGTCACGTGTCAAATGAGGCATACAGTGTGTAAAATAAGTAATAAACTCATAGAAATAGGAGTGAGTTCCGGCCGAAATGTTCCGTTTAGGTATTCGGTAGGGACGTTTGTTCGGAATAAAATTCATAAATGTTTTAGAAATTATGATATTCTTTTCTTAAAAGTTATTAATATAAAAAATAATTACATTTCTTGATCATCTCTTTTTTTGAATATTTTTAATTTCTCTTTTTCTTTTTAAAAAATATGTTCCAAATGATTTTTTTTATTGCACCCACTAATATATTTCAATTTTTTCATTATTATAATAATATTTCACGTTCAAAAAATATTTCATCTTCTTGTTTTTCAAATTATGGACTATTCTAATTAATTTGAGAGAAATTCTATAATTTTTAAAAATAAGAATAATTCTTTGGATTTGATAATTCGTTATATTCATTTGATGATTTTTTATACAAGTAAAAAAAAAAAAATTTAAATATTCCTAATTATTTTATTGATTTTTATGATTATTGATATATGTTTGGTGGTTTTTTCTCTTAGATTTTTTTTTTGTTTTGTTTCTCATTTTTATGATGGTTGGATTATTTTTTTCATTTTATGGTCATAAATTTTTTTATTGTTTTTTTCAATTTATTGGAAGAATATCCCTTTCTAAAAAATTCAACTCGTTGTTGAATATTTATAATTATTAATTTTCAGCATTCTTTATCTTTGGAAAAACTTCAACTATATGTACAGGTATGTTCTAATCTTTCTTTCTAGTTTTAAGGAGACTCTTTTTTTATTGTTGTTGGTTGTCCTTCAAGTTTCTTTCATTATCTGGTTTGTTGTTTCTTAGTATTGTTTTATCTATTTTCTTATGCTTCATTGTGATGTTGGTTTGTAACCTCCGCTCCTTTGTGGTTTAGTCTGTTGTTTGTTTATGTTTCTAGCAGGTACATTACCTTATGGTGCTTGGGGTGTTTCTTTCTTTGGATTCGGCTAGTGGTGCTGAGTTTTATCTTTATTGTTATATGTTTTGCATTGTTACTTTTTCAGTTTGATTTATCCCCTTCTCCTGATTTTGTTTTAGCTTGTTTGTTAATATTAGGTTTTTATAAGGTTTATTTTTGGTTTTATGGATTTCATTATTGTTTATCTTTGTTGGTGATTGTTTTCTTTTCATTTCTTAGGTTTGTTTTTAATTTTTCTTCTTGTTTTTTTTAATGTTGTTTTATTTTTTCTTTTCCTGATAAGTTCTTTTATTCTCGATTTTTTGATTTAGCTAAGATTGATTTAAGCTTTGATGAATTTCAACCATATATTAAAATGCAACCATATTTTCAATATTTAAAGTTTTTCAATTTTATATATTCATTAGCCTTATTGAAATTTTAATGTTCATTCTCACATAAGTTTTGAGCTCTTTTTCATGATTTTTAGAAGCTTTTTATTTTATTTTATTCTTGGTGTGCTTACTTGTCTTTTATTTGTTTGGTTTGATATTTTGTGTTACTTTGTCTCTTTATTTGTTTTTCTTCCTGCCTTTTTAAAATTCAACTTGTAATTAACTATTTATAATTATTGATTTTAAATATTCTTTATCCTTGGATGGAATTTTCATCTATATATGCAAGTAAGACCTAAGCTTTCTTTTTGGTTTCAAGGAGCTTCCTTTTTTATTATTGTTGGTTGTGCTTCATTTTTGTTTCCTTAATTGTTTGGTTTGTTATCACTCAGTGCTGCTGTCTTGGTTCATAATCTTCTTTGTAATGTTGTTTTGTGGCCTCGATTAAAGGTGTAAACGAGCGGAACACGAGCAAGCTGAGGTTATGTTTGTGTTCGGCTTGTTTGTATTAACACATATTCAAAATCGGTTTGTTTTCGAATTAAACTCGCAACGAGTCTGTTCAAATTCGGCTTGATATTATTTAGTTTGTTCCCAAGTCGAATTTGTTCATTTGTTTTCTCGATTTTAGCTTGAATTAAATAAGGCTCAGCTCGCAAGCCGAAATTTTCACACAAGCTTTGGGATGTTCGACTATCCCACTCCCACGTGATATTTTTCCATTTGGGGGGTTATTTGCATTTCTAATGCCTAGACAAATTTAAACATGGGCCAACCAATCAATGCCTATGCATTTACATATCTAATGCCACCTAAATCTTATAATATATATATTAAAATAATATTAACAAATTTAATTTTTTTTATTATATCCAACCAAAATGAGTTGAACACAAATGAACAAACTTTTCATTTTGTTCGGCTCGTTTAAAAATAGAGCTCAAAATAATTGTTTGTGTTCGGACTGTTTGTTTAACGAATGAATCAAACATTAGCTACTTAACAAGCCGAACACGAGTTGTTCGTGAACGACGAGCTTTTTTGACAGCCCTAAACTCGGTTCCTTTGTGGCTCACTCTATTGTTTTTTTCTGTTTCCAGTGGCTGCAATACTTTTTAGTGCTCTTTTCTTTCACAGGATGTATCTTTCTTTGGTTTCGACTTGTGCTGCTGACTTTTATCTTCCTTGATATATATTTTGCATTGTTACTTTTTAGTTTGCCTTCTCTCCTTCTCTTTGATATTGTTTTAGCTTTTTTGTTAATATTAGGTTTACATGTTTTATTCTTGGTATTTTAGATTTCATTACTTTTGATCTTTGTTTGTTGATTGTTTTGTTCTTCCTTTCTTAGGTTTATTTTTAGTTTTGCTTCTTTTTTGTTTTATTTTTTGCTTCATATGACAAGTTCTTTTATTCTTGATCTTTTCATTTTGTTGAGATTGTTTTGAGCCTTGATGAATTTCAATTATATATTAAATTCAATCGTGTTTTTAATATTTAAAATTTTTTAAGTTTTATATATTCATTATGCCTGGAAGAAATTTTAATGTTCATTTTCAGGTACGTTTTGAGCTGTTTTTCATGATTTTTTAGGAGCTTCCTTTGGTTGTTATGTGTTCTTAGTTGTGTTTGCTTGTCTTTTCTTTGTTGTCTTGTTTGTGTTCTTGTGCTTCTTTACTGTTTTTGTTGTTGCACTAGTTCGATTTTTCTTATTTCTATTGATGTTTCATGTCATCAAATCCTTAATGATTAGTTAGTTATATTCATTTGTGAAATCTACTGTTGTTCTTCTTTGTGTTTAGGTTAGCTTTTGCATATTAAGTGCTCTCTTGCCTTCTTAGAAATATTCTCTATGGTTTCAATTGGATGTGAAGACTTTTTCTTCTCTCAGGAATGGCTTTCAAGTGATGTCTCTCATACATTTTGTTTTAGTTGTGGCTCAGTTGATGTTAGTAATTGGACTAGTTGTCTGTGTTGGGCTTTTCTTTTACGATCTGTTGTTCCTTTTCAACTTTTTCATCTCCTTTTTTTTTAATGATTTTTGGCTAGTTTTTGTTGGTTATTAGTTTTTTATTGTTGTTTTTGCGTGAATTGATATTCTCTTTAAGTTGTATTATTACTTTTTTTTAAATAAAGTTGGGCACAACCCTCATCTTTTTCAAAAAAAAATGTTAGATGATATGATAAATATTTTATGAGAATAGGTTGTTTGGTTTGAAGTAATAATGATGTAAAGTAATATAAGTGCACGTGTTTTAATTTTCATGTGTTTGATTGAAATGAAATGAAAAAAAAAAAATAAAGTTTAATTTTAGTGTAGTTTTCAAATACCATATAGGTCTTTTCGGCTGCACTATTTCCTCGCCCAAAATGAGCAAAAAATAAATATGATGCACTCCTTATCGTTCACACTGGCTCTCCTTCCTGAGCGGTCGACCTCTTAATTCCTCAACATGGGTAGTTTCACGCGATTTTATCCTTCATTTGCCAATTTCACACTTGTTATACTCCTTGTGCAAATGGATTTCCTTCAAAAGAAAGTTCATATTCGCTTTCTTCTTCTATCATTATCAGACGTGCCCTGCATATATACAAAAATGACTATATTCCTAAATACAAACTTTCTATGTGTATTGTAATACGAAAGTTAATACGCTAAACTGAACCCACCCGCCGAAGTGGCAAAACTGAGCCTACTTTTCTAAGTGGATGAATCTCATCTCTTCCATGAAGTTGATTCAAACAACCCAGAGAGGGACAACTATTATAGATGGTAATCATTACTAGCAAGGATGCAAGTTTATCATTCTTTAAAAGTTCCACCTGACGTCGACAACACTGTCTTTTCACAAGACAATGGATGAGTATCGTATTATACTATATGTATTTTTTTTATTATTTTCTCATTTTTGTATAAAAGAAAAGTTAAGAAGAGGGAAGGAGGATCTTGGATCTTTTTTAGAGTCTATCTCTCTCTCTTTCTCTCTCACTCTCTCAAACACTATAATCTTGGAAACCTCCTTTGAGACATTTTTTTGGCTTTCTGGAGGTTCACGTTTAATACACAATCCCTGAGACCTTCTCTCAAGCATAATATATATTCTATTTAAACACGGTATTTACTAATTTGTATGTACTCACGAGCGATAAGAGACTCTATGTCTTAAAAAGGTTTCAACATCTTAAAAGGGGTAGTGAGTGTGGAGTTCATACTCAAACTATATAAGAAAAAAAATTATCGCAAAAAGAGAGACCAAAGAGAATGATGGCTTGCACCAAGGAGTTTGTGATGTAACATATCAATGAGCTGAGGGAACAAGTTCTAAAGGTCATGTAATATACCAAAGAGGCCACTACATCCCGTTCTCGAACTGATCCCATAACACATATTGAATAGTTAGGATCAGTGGACCATAGGCAAGGGCCATTGAGGAAGGAACCACCAAGGCAAGAGGCATCAAAGCAAGAACCATCGAGGCATCCTAGGAGAGCTCTTGGTCCAATATTCAAGCAAGAAGAAGTGGAAAGAGGTGACCCTAAATGTTTTTAGTAGAAGGGGAACCTTCTGAAGCCTTGTATGTAGAGGAAAGAAGAAGAAGAAGAAGAAGAAGAAGAAGAAGAAGGTGATGATTTACTATTGAGTATAATAAAGAAGCCAAAACTGAAAGAAGAGGATGAATACTATTAGAGAATGTTTTATCTAGGGAGATCACAAAAGCTGAGGCACCGAAAAAATTTAAGATTCAGTCTTTGGAATCTTATAATTAGAAATTTGACCCCACCGACCATTTATTTCACTTCATTCAAGTCAGGGATCAATCTTCTTAGAATAAATAATGCTTCAAAGCATCATTTCTTTTCTTTATGACACTGAATGAATCAATTTTACATTGGTTCAACAACATGCCAATAGGAGTCATCACTTCATTTAAAGAGTTCAAGCAAATGTTTGTGGATTAGTTTGTCAACACATAGAACCTATCAAGGGACTCTCAAGCCCTCCTAAAAAATCTACCGAAAACACATGAAGAGCCTTAAAAGCTTCATCACTAGCTTTCATTAAGAGATGCCAGATGTCCACACTCTAGAACCCATCATCTCCCATGTCACTCTGGTTCAAGGCCTCCTTGAGAGGATGTTCTGATGGACGCTTGGTTTGTGAAAGCTAAAGACTTTGGCTAAGCTCTTGGAGCTTACGAATAGCCACATATATACCAAGGAGTAAAACTTCTATTTTGGTCTCTCCCAACCACAAGAGTTCAGGGAGAGGTTTTAGAGCAAGCCTCAAGATGATTGCTAGAACCCAAAGAATAAATTTGAAAAGAAATAATATTAGAATGCTTCCGACTAACTTTTTTACTAGGAAAAGGTGATTCTAATAAGAAGATTGGTCAAAAGTAGGCTGAGGCTAAGTCAAGAGCTATCTTTGCTCCCTTCTACCAAAGTCACGCCTCTAAGATTCTTGATGGACGAGATAGTGGAGGTCATCAAAATAAGGACTTCTTCAAGAATACCTTTCCCATGAAAGTGAAAACTTACACGTGTGATCCCAACAGATACATTGTATATCACTAGGACCATGATCACAACACTGAGAAGTGTCAATATCTTTGTAACCTAATCGGAAGTTGACCAGGGTAGAAAAAAACTGAAGGAGTTAATGACCGTTGAAGCTCGTGCTAAATTGTAGGGTAATGCACTTATCAAGGGTAAAAATAATGAGCACAATCTGGCAAGGTGATGCCCAAAATTGTTGTGAAGTAAGTCAGTCAATCACATTAGTATAAATGTTGATCAAGCAATATACGAAAATGAGTATGTGTATCAATCCCACAAGGATAGTATCAAAATATTTCAAATAAACAAAGTTCTATTTTACTAAACCACTAAGTTTAGCTTGAAGTGATCAAATGTCAGATAGGAATCAAACGATTCTAAAATCACAATAAAAAAAATGCCATAAAAAAGTATTGAGTTTATCAAATATATAAGATTCATACTTCTGTGACACCAGTCAACTGGTTTCTTAAAGCTTTCCCATGAAACCTCATTCTATTATAAACAACTAGGGATAAAAGTTTCTCCTTAAGCCTATGTCTAGGTCAAAAGAAGAATAAAAACTCATAAATTTAAGTTTCGCTTAATCGTAATGCTTTTCTCAAGATTCTTTCGATCCCATGTCTAGGTTGCAAAATTCTAACCATAATATGCATAATCTACCAGGTTCTTGTAGTTAACCTACTTGTTCCACTACGCAATGGGCAGAAGTCATAATTCACAAGGCATTTTAACTTTCTCTTATAAAAAGTAAATTACGCCTGAAGGTTAACATATCAACATCAGAAATTCAAGCATAAAAAAGTATTAATGGAATAAAAAATTCATAGTGTACCATAAGAAAATCACATGTCATTGTCATTAGAGTATGGAAAAAAATTAACTACAATGCACAAGTAAAGAGAAAATGAACTTTGTTATTACGGGAATGAAAAGGAAACAACGCAAGAAGTAAAGAAAAATCACTACCAAGTCAATCAGTCTTGACTCAATATAAATATCCATGGATCTCCCTCATACATATGCACTCAACCTCTCCTTACAATATCATCAAACTCCTAAAAAAACATGAAAAGAGAAGAATAAATAAGAAAAAACATGCTTTCGAGCAAACCCAATGGAGAAACTCATAGGGCTCCAAAGGCTTCCCTACAACTTAGGGGCTTAGTCCCCAACAACAAAAGTGCTCCCATAATGATAAAAATAAGTTAAAATAGTTAGGTAGTGTGTTAGAGATCCAAAATAGGCATCAAAACTCTTTAAAAGCATGGAATTAAAAAATAAGGCGTTTAAATGAGTTGAAAAGCGCAGGCCCGCTCGTGTGCTACTATAATGCTTATGTTTATTACAACAGGCTAGGCTTACTACAATCCTCTCGTCCTAACATCCAGTGTTGTGAGAGAAACCCGTCCAAATCAAATATGTCTAGCGAGCAAACAAATAAAATAAACACAAACAAAATACATCGACCTCATCTAGACCTAATCCTAAAACTTGGATTAATGTCCTAGAGGAATCTAAAGGTGGTGTGTAAGTGTGCTAAAAAAGGGAGCCAATGCTAGGACTTAATATTTAAGCTGTAAATTTTAATTATTTTGTTAAATTTCACCAATGAAAAGCGTTTATCTTAACTTTTAGTGTTTTAATAAATTTTTATTTACTTTTTATGTAAATTTATTTTTCAATTTGATTAAATGTCTTATATATGCTTATGAGGCATAAATATGTATTTAGAGATTATTAATGCTTATAAGACATCATAAACCACTAAAGAAAGTAATCATGGATCTCATAAAGCAAAATAGAAATTTTAGAATTTGTAAGTATTTTATAAATATTTAGAATTAAAATTTGGTTCTTTTTCACTTTTTTCAATGTTTTGTCTACTATTTCAAGTTTGAAATGGTTAGAATTATTAAGTATTTTATCAATTTTTAGAATTAATTTATGGAGGTTATTATTTATTTCAAAAGTGCTATGTGAAAATTTTGCAAATTTTTGGATATATATCTGTTTATTACATTTATTTGAATTTTAAGTACATTTTTGGTTGAAAATTCATAATAAATTCAAATGTTCTCTAAAATTCTTGAAATTGTACAAAGCCTAAAGCTTTCAAGTCATTCAAAGTTAATTTAGAATTTTTATGAATTATTACTTTTATTTAATGTTCAAGTTGTTTAAAGTTTATGAATAATTATTTAATGGAAAAAAAATTTTGTATTTATTATTTTCTTTCTTTTAATTTATTTTATTCATGAAAATTTGATTCAATTTGTTGTTTTAATGAAGGTGTTTTGAAGATTTTAATGTGTTAGGGCATATTTGCAATTTTTATATTTTCATGTAAACAAATTTATTTCAAAGTGAATGTGAATTATTGTGTGTTTTTTTCTGTTTACAAGTAATTTATTTTAGTTAAGTGAGATTTTGAATTACAATTATTCCATTTGTTGGATCAACAGTTTTGAAGGGTATATTTATAATTTTATAAAATTACAAATGTTTCTATTCTTACTTTTAAATATGATTTTATTGGAGTTTTGGTTCTTTATCAGTGATTTTAATTCAAAATTTAAAATTCTCAAGATTATAAATAATCAATTTGATGGCTTTAAAGTGAGAAAGGTAAATTTGTAATTTTGAGAAATTATAAATATACCTATCTTAAATTCAATGATTTTTATTGAATGAACAATTTTAATGCTTCAATGATTTTTGTTACTGTTTGTGAGTTTTTCTTTAAAATTTCATTTTGCTTTACTAAATTTTTTATNGAAATTATAAATATACCTATCTTAAATTCAATGATTTTTATTGAATGAACAATTTTAATGCTTCAATGATTTGTGTTACTGTTTGTGAGTTTTTCTTTAAAATTTCATTTTGCTTTACTAAATTTTTTATTTTATTTATTTTAGTTTTATTATTTAATTGCTATTTTTACTCAAAATTCCAATTCATAAATGTTTTGAGGTTTTCTTTCTTTAGAAAAATTATGGGAGATCACTGTGATCAGAGAGCATCCGTGACATAAAAATTTTGAATTATATTTGAATATTTGTAAATTTTAATATTTTATTAATTTTATTTAATTAGAGAAATTATATTAATTATTTTTCTTATTTTGGTTCCACATTATTAATCGTATTATTATGCGTTCATCACAATGTCCTCATATCTTTATGAATTTAATTTGGATTTTTATGAATCTTTAAATCTCTGATTAATTTATTCCAATTCAATCAAATTTGGTTGATTTACTTATTAAATAAATTTCCACATTGAGTGCCATGCAAGCCTGCTATCATTTTGTTTTTCCACATGTTACCATCATATTAATCCACTTAAACACACGTTTGTTATTGATTGGATAACTTATGAATAGGGATTGACTGGGATAGATCTAGCATGTTTTTTATCGCTCTTGTGGTTGATATGGGTGGATTTAGTGAGTTAGTTTTATAAATATTTTTCAATATTACAAAATGCACACGACAGATACAATAACAAATATACAAATTAATCAAACCAAAATAGCTTCAATTAAAATAGTTTTATCTTTTAATAATCCTTAAATTACCAAATCCTCTTTAAAAATAATGCAAGTATACATATCGCTTAAGTAATAAAGGGCTCTAATGAAATCCTAAATATCGATCCCACATGGAAGTTGGAAATGCCTGTAAATAAGTTCTTAAGATTATAATGTAAAGTACAATTATAAAAATAAAAAAAACTAAAGTGTGAAGTTTGAATACTAAGTAACAAGTGAATGCTAATTAAAATGTAGTTGAAAGACAAAGTTAATTAAACTAAATGCTAAATTTTCAAAAGTAAATTTAAGAAAATTAAAACTAAGATGTTGTGATGGAAAGTTCAAATTTAAGAAAGCATCGTTCCCATTTACAATGATTATATGNTGTGATCAGAGAGCATCCGTGACATAAAAATTTTGAATTATATTTGAATATTTGTAAATTTTAATATTTTATGAATTTTATTTAATTAGAGAAATAATATTAATTATTTTTCTTATTTTGGTTCCACATTATTAATCGTATTATTATGTGTTCATCACAATGTCCTCATATCTTTATGAATTTAATTTGGATTTTTATGAATCTTTAAATCTCTGATTAATTTATTCCAATTCAATCAAATTTGGTTGATTTACTTATTAAATAAATTTCCACATTGAGTGCCATGCAAGCCTGCTGTCATTTTGTTTTTCCACATGTTACCATCAGATTAATCCACTTAAACACTAATCTGTTGTTGATTGGATAACTTATGAACGGGGATTGACTAGGATAGATCCAGCATGTTTTTTATCGCTCTTGCGGTTGATACTGGTGTTTTCGTTCGTTTTTCTCTCTTTTATTTTAAAAGGAGTCGCCAGTCTGTCGATCGTCGTATACTTCCCTTATATGAATAAATCTCCCTCTCAAATCAGATCACTGATTCGAAGATGAGAGGAACCGAATAAGAAGAGACATACGACAAAGAGACAGACAAGAGAAAACACAAAACGTGGAAAGTCTACGTGCGGTAAACCTCGCAGTGATATGTTAAGAATGTTTGCCGAAACAAGATCGTGCGAAAACACCTTAAATCAATATTCGCGAAAGAATACCTACGTAGACTACCCATAACCAGAGAGTCAGGTGTAGGTGTCTGTTCTGGGGTCAAGAGCACTCCCAAGGGGACGTATCCCACTTGGTTAACTACATCTCGAGGGGTACCCAAGAATACTCTCGATAAAAGGAATTTCGCTTGGATTATCGTGAACCTGGGGCAATAGGTACTCAAAGAAAAGTTATTCCGTGTGGGAACAGTCCCGATGCTTCAAAGCTCGCGCTAAGCAATCGGGCAGAGAGTCAGCCTCTCACATCCAGAAATGGGTAGCGGCTCATAAACCCACGGGGCCCACAAAATAACCTAAATAATCTTGACGGGGATATCCCAACACGTCAAAGAACGTCCGAGCCAAAGGGCAGAGGACAAATCATTGTATCCCAAATGAGCGGCAGCTCATCGGCATCGGGCCTTCAAGGTGATATCAACGAAGTCAAGGAGCGATAGGGCTCAAAGGAGCTCAACAAAAAGGAAGGTAGAGTGATCCTAAAAGGTAGAGGTAACTGGGTCGGGGTACCACGGACCCGTTATCCACAGCTACTAGGCCCTTAAGTCTACCCAGTCGTGAAGGTAGTAGACCCAACACGTCCTGAGATACCCGGTCAGCAATCCGTGAATTGTGTCGTCCACGGGGGATCTCGGTAGCCCTAAGGCCAAAGGAATGAAACTCTATCATATGACTAAAAGTTGGAGCTCCAAGAGGTGGGACTTGTACCTGCCAAAATAGCGATGATGCCTCAGGAAAGAAAAGAAAGTATAGGTTCAGCTACAAAGCTGGAAACACTCCAAAGAAAAAGACTTACACCCCGTCTGGGTCGGGGAGCGTTCTAACATCCTAGGCGCACTAGACAACTACTTATAAAGGGTATGCTGGGCCAGTCAGGTTGGAGAAGCACGGGGGCTCCTCCTTAAGTTATTTAGAGCGGTCCTTAAGTATTGTGGAAGCCCTATTAATATAAGCAGGAAAGTAAATGTGAAAATTTTTTAAATCCTGAAGATTTTATTCCTAAATTTTAATTATCTTGAATATTTTATTTATGATTTTGTAGAAAATTACAATTTTAGGATCCTTAATGAGCCTAGATTGTATCGTGAAATCCCACATAAGCCACAGAAAGAAACAAGAAAAACACATGCAGGTTCAGACATGCAATATGATGCAAAAAGCAAAGCAAGCCAAATTAAAACAATAAAACAAGCCAGTGTCGCTGGGTCGGCAACATATCTTAGAAAAGAAAAGAGCGGTCGGACTCCGCATTGTCGACACTATTTTTGGTGTGGGGTTCGCCCATAAGAAACTGTCGTTCATTAGAATTGAAATCCCGTTGCCCACTTCAGAAGGACGTTTTTAAAGAATTTTAGTTTTAAAAAAAATGAAGTCAAACTAACCCCATAATTTTCATAGTTTAGATGAAAGAGCGTTTTACCTCAAATCTTGTATCTATCCCGAAGGATTAATACAAGAGTTGAGGGTGAGACTCAATCAAATAAAGTAAAGAAAGTTATGACATTCGTTTGGTCTGCGAAACCAATGTATTGGCCGACAATTTCCCCTATTTAATATAAAGAATTAAATAGGGTTTATATTATGCTAGGTTCGGGAAAAACTTTCTATAAGAGCAAGCCTCTATAGTTAATTACATCTTAGATAACAGAAGTTACCTAAGAATACTCTCGATAAAAGTCAAGAAAAATTACTTGCAAGGAGTTCAAATGGTAAGGACATTTCAAACATATCGGACTAAGAAGTGTGAAGGGGGATTGGTTCAAATTGANATATATATATATATATATATATATATATATATATATATATATATATATATATAAATTGTTTTGTGCCAAATATGAGAATTCTTATTCTTTATCCTCTTCCAAGTGCATAAAAGACATTGACTAATCTAGAGTTTGATCCCTAATTCCGTGGTTAGGCTCGGAGGATACTGGCTGCCACTTCAGAGCTCCCACTACTCCCTCTCCTGAGGGTTAACAATCTCGCATTAGTTTCCAATCAACTTGACCAAATTGAGGTTTTTAATCTGTCACCTTAAAATCTCCAATTCTATATCCAACAAAGTATATTTCCTTATTTATTTTCACCCAATTTCATGGATGGAATACTCTCCCATGAAATCAAATGTGATTCTCCCCATGTTGTAGAAGTCATTGGCCTTTCGGAATATATGTTTCTCAACACATTTTAACATTTCAATTGGCCAGATTAAAAAAATAAATGAAGATCGGAGTTCAAATCATCACAAATTATTGGCATTTAAAACCATATAAAACAAAATCAATTCTTCACAAAACCATATCTCAAAGTAGGGAGAAGGATAAAGAAAACTATTCAGAATTCATGAGAAGGATATGACAAAATACAGATTTCATATATAAAAACAAGTTTATAAAACAAAAGAAATAAAAGACACAACTTATCTCACAATTCTTCCCAAGCAAACTCCTAGAAGTTCTCTCCAAGTCTTTCTCTCATTACAAGCACTCTCAATTCTCTCATAGAAGTGTAATGAAGAAGAAATCTCTCACCTTCCCTCTCCTCTTACAATCCTTGAAGAAAATCTTCAAGCCCTTGACTTTCTCTCTCTCTAACCCTCCTTCACGCCACACACCACACGCCCAAAACTCCTCTCCACTTTTCTCATAATCCTTCACGTCACACACCAAACGCCCAAAACTCCTCTCATCTTCTCTCTTCAAGCCCTAGGCTTCCCTCTCTTTTATTAAAGGCTGCCTCCCTCCAAAAAGAATTTAAAATTCCCTCCAAAATTCTATCTAAAAGTCAACTCTTTTGAATTCAAAAGACATGTCCATTGATTGAAGAGACATATCCATTCCTAAAAGAACTTTTCAAAGTGTCTAAATGCATTGAATCACTCCAGGAGGTGTTTAAAACAAGTGTCCCTTTGAAAATTCATGCAAAATTTGTCTTGAACCGCCTTAATCCACAAAAAGTCGTCCCTGACGCATTTGACGCATCATACACCAACTCTCTGTCAAATGACGTATCTGGCGCATCATGCACCAGTTTGCTGAAGACCGCACTATCCTGGGTTTTGGCACATCTGACGCCAATTCGACTCATCTGGCGGCACTTCGGCGTCTGGCGCCAATTTGGCGCATCATGCCTTAGAATTCAAAATTTCATTGTTTTAGCTCAAAATTTTATTATTTTTGCTACTTTTGCTCCAAATGTCTAAAATTGATATACTTGCAACAAAAATATGAAAATACTTTTATTTAAAGTGCAATATCACAAAATATAAGCATAAAATATATCCTTAAAACAAAATATTTTTTTAGTGTATCAGTGTTCCATCCAAAATAATCACATTTGTTAAAAATGAATACAAAAAAAACTGAGGACATCTGGTCATTATCCCAAACAGGATGATAGACCGAAGCCGTCCAAGAAATCATGCACAATTCATGTGTTCAGACCTAAATTTCTATGATCCTTTCGGACGATTCGTGTTATTGGACCTAAATTTATATGAACATTTCCATCCTAAAGGCTGACTAGGCCCTAAGATTCACATCCTAGTGTCAAACTATATGGATTTAAAAGTCACTTCATGGATGAATACTACCAAGCCTTAATTCTAAGTTTTTGAATGTTAACTTAATTGAGGAGGAGTTCCTCTGATTTGTCTAGTTTGGATTAGTCTTCTAGCATCCATGAAGATCCTCTAGTTCTAATTTGAGTTCTCTAAGCTCCTTCCAAGATCTCAATTTCAATGATGCTTGGGTTGGCCTAGGTATGCTTTAGAGAGCTTGAGATAATGAAAATCTGATTGACGATTAAGTTTTTGAGCTTATGAAATCTTAAGTGAGAGTTGGTTTGGAGAATTAAGGTATGGATTGGGGGAATTGGGTATGTTTTTGTCTGGTGTTGGGGAATTGTTGACCTCACTTTTGGTTGAGGTCTAGAAACTTCTTTAGTAGCCTAGGTCTAGCCATAGGACTTTCCTATTGACTAGTCTTAGAAAACTAGAAAAGATACCCTCACCATTAGAAATTCAGAACTCTTCTCTTTACTCAACTTGAAATTCCACATATTGATCTTAACCTCTAGCATTTAGTAGGTAAGATCATTATGAGAGAATTCAAGAAGAGTCCCTATAGGATTACTTGGTTTTAGGATTGACCCTAGGNATTTATGTATATAGAGCTGGAAAAGTAAAGTTTTGGAAACCTTCCTGACTCTATGTTGTGTATTAGGGGTCCCTAAATTTTAAGGATAATATTATTAAGTAAAACATATTAAGTTTAATAGATCCCTAAGGTATTCATCAGGTTAAGAGTAGGGAGCAGGTCCATGCAACCTTCTTAATGTCTGGTAAAAGGCCTTAGGTCCATTTAAACTTTATTATGTTACTTAATAATTCATCCTGAATATTCTGATGCTCAGTGAATATTGATGTCTTGATTATTCCCAAGAATAAGACAAATGTCATTTACCTTTCAATTTGAAAATTATGTGGGTGAAGACCCTTTAGGAGACAAATTACTGTTATTAAGAACACTTAACCAAATTTTAGTCCTAATTGGACTTATGGTGTTTAAAAGAAGTTTAATTATGTTGATTTTTCTAATCCTCTTTTAACAAGTGGATTTCAACTTAAGTTCACCACTAAGTCCTTAAGACCTAAGTGAATGTATTTAGTGTGTGTATTGATTTTGAAAAGATTTAAA
>JXCR01110269.1:7465-38231 GCA_002079205.1 Phalaenopsis hybrid cultivar | reverse complement strand
ATGTATTGGTCTTAGCCAGGGTATTGTGAGGGTATGACATTGTATACCTTAGCTTCAAACCAACACCCAGGGGTCAATCCTAAGGCCAAGTAACCCTATAGGAACTCTCTTTGAGTTCCCTCATAATGATTTTACCTAATAAATACTAGAGGTTAGGACCAATATGTGGAACTTCAAATTGAGTAAAGAGAAGAGTTTTGAGTTTCTAATGGTGAGGGTACCTTTTCTAGTTTTCTAAGACAAGTCAATAGGAAAGTCCTATGGCTAGACCTAGGCTACTAAAGAAGTTTCTAGACCTCAACCAAAAGTGAGGTCAACACGCATATACATGCCCAGTCCTAATTCTATACATCAATATAAAATGCAGAATTAAGATACGGGGCATGAGCATCAGTTCCTGGTCCCCTCCACGTTGTTCCCGCGCTAAACGTCTCGGAACTCGTGCCCGTATCTTCTTTCTGCTACAAGTACTCCCTAGACTCTAAAAAGTACATAGGAAAATAAAAGACTCAATCCTGCATGAAAATAAGTGTCACCGGGAAAGCTCACATGAAAATAACGTATCATGAGTCATGCCTTAAAAATGGGGGAGCTAATAGCACCTGCAAACAAAATGGTTAGAAAACATTATTTACTCCCCCTATAGCGGTACCTGTGTGTGTGCAAATAAATAGGCATGACTCCCCACAGAAAAAAGCCCTAACATACTACCACACATATGCAGCACGCAGACACATCATAAAGCATAATGCAAAAGAAAGATACCTGACTAGGGCAACCAATCCAACAGAGAACAATAGTCAGACATCAAAAAGACTACATAGCACCCTAAATCCTAGCCTAGCACACCGTCTAATGAAAAGTGCGTCAACCTAGTATCTAAGTGCGGGGTAGGTCTGAGTATAGTATGACTTTGACGGGGTCGTCATACCGGCCCCATCCTAAAGATCTGAAGGATCTAAAGGGTGTCACGAAGAGTGGTGACATGCTATTAGATATTTAGCACAGTCATACTCGCCGATGACTTAACTCGCATTGCTCATCGGGATCAACCCAGCAAGCAATGCTCGTTAAGGCATCGCGACAGACATGAAGTCACTCTCCTAACGAGCCCGATTCGCTACCTATGCAAACATGCAAATGCAAATGCGAACGGTCATGTGGCAGAAGTGATGAGTGTACTATAGAGGCAGTGACTCGGGAAAAGATGGGCATAATGTGGAGGCAGTGGCCCAAACAAATGGGTGTGTCGTAGTGGCAGTGACAAAAAGGGATGGGCGTGTCGTGGAGGCAATGGCCCGAAGGTGTGTCGTGGAGCAGTGACCAAAAGGGATGGGCGTGCCGTGGAGGCAGTGGCCAGAAGAAAGGTGTACCGTAGAGGCAGTGACCAAAAGGGATGGGCGTGTCGTGGAGGCAGTGGCCCGAAGAAAGTGTGCCGAGACGGCAGTGACCAAAAGTGATGGGCGTGTCGTGGCGACAGGGGCCCGAAAGATGGGTGTGTCGTGGAGGCAGTGACCCAAAGGATATGTAGAAGGTAGGTGAACATGCAAAGAAACATGCATATGATGTGATGAGAATTTAAAAAATTAAAATAAAAAAGAGGCAAGGAGATGCAGAAGCATACAAAAATTCAAGTGATTAGTCGATCGAACCGTGGTGGTCGGTCGAACCATGCTCACTGGGCCAGAGCGGCCTATAGAAGCAAAGTGATATGCTCACCAGGCCGGGGCAGCCGGTTGGAGCAAAGTGAAATGCTCACCAAACTGGGGCAGCCCTTTAGAGCTAAGTGAAATGCTCACCGGGCTGGGGCGGTCGGTTGGAGCGAAGTGAAATTTTCAACGGGTCGGGGCGACCAGTTGGAGCGAAGTGAAATGCAACATGCACCAAGCAAAATGCCATAAAAAAGTATTGAGTTTATCAAATATATAAGATTCATACTTCTGTGACACCAGTTAACTAGTTTCTTAAAGCTTTCCCATGAAACCCATGCCATTATAAACAACCAGGGATAAAAGTTTCTCTTTAAGCCTATGCTCATGTCAAAAGAAAAATAAAAACTCATAAATTTATGTTTTGCTTAATTATGATAGCAAATCGGGCTCGTGCTAACGACCTCACATGGGAGACCTAAGGTTTAGACTCTTGGATGTGCGACACCGCCGTCTCTTGCTTTGGTGAGGAAATGTGGGGAGTTTCTCCCTGGATCTCCGAGGGGGAAACTCTCCACGACGTCGCAAAACATGATAGCTACAAATTTTTTTTCTATTTTACGAACTCCTCTAGACTTTGCAAAGCGAGCCAGCTACAAAGCTTATCTCGCTTTGCTAAGTCCGAGCTCTCAACTTCTCCAAGTAAGGCTGAAGAATCCAAAGCAAGAAGAGTGAGTGACTCCGACCCATTGAGACTTGTGCTAAGGCTCACAACAAGAGGGGAGACACTCAGCTCTACGGGGGCACTTGGCCACGCACAGGGAGTCCTAACCTAAAGGCTGGCTCTAGGAAAACCAACGATCCATCAAGCAGACACGTCGTCGCGCCGAACCACGCTGGTGCCCACACGCCGTGTAGGCAATCGAACCCACACGTCTGACTCCACTATTCCTAAGGCTGGCTAGGAGGTAGAAAGTCTCACCACCGTGACGGTTGCAGACGTGTTTCCTTTGCTTGCTCTGAGCTCGCTGACGTCCAATCCATGCTCCAGTGTGTCTTGTAGAACGTGCATAGGACAACAAAAAGATGGGAAATTATGAGGTATGCGTATTACTAGAAAATAAATAATTTAACATATAAAAATATGCGACACCAAAAAAAGGTACCTTCGCGAGAGAGGATCGCTCGACGACGTTGAAAGAGGGGAAGCCTTCCTCGCATCAGAAAAGACGTCCACGCCTCTCAAACTGGCAGGAGGTCTACATGTCCAACGAGGCTTCGCCGGTGAAGGGGGAAAGCCGAGAAGAAGAGGGTTCGGCCGAAGAAGAAGGTCGACGAAGGGAGGCTCGGACCGGAAAAGAAGACCGGCGAGGGGGAGCTTGGACCGACGACAGGAAGGCGTCGGTGATGGAGGAAGCATGCGAAACGTCGCCGGCGAGATAGGGAAGTCGTGAGTGCGACTAGCCGAGAGGAGGAGGACGGCCGAGGCTTGCTACCAGCGGCTGGAGGGAGCTTCGACGAGTGAGGAGGATCCGACGGCGTGCTTCGTCGGCGAAGATGGAGATCCGGCGAGGCGAGAGGGAGCTCGGGCTAGGGTTCCGCAAAATGGTTTGGCGNCTCCGACAATGGGAATGGGTGAGGGAAAATGGTTGGAATGCACTGAGGGGATCTTATGGAAGCTCTGTGTGAGGTTTGGACAGGCCTCTCTAAGAAAATTTCAGCACACCTCCCATGGCTGTGGGAGCTGAGTTTTTATAAAAATGGCCATGAGGTGGCTCTCAGGGCATAAATTGGGGTGCATTGTGTTGCTTAGGTGGAGGGCAGAGGAGCTCCATAGTTTGATTTGGATGAGCTGGCCTCTAGGTTTGGTTTGGGTGAGTTGTCATGGGGGTGGCTCTTGGTTTTGAGCTTTTTCGGCCACTAGGCTGGCTTGCCGGCTAAGGGGAGGTGGCTAGGAGCTCAGAGAACCCAGAGGAATCCATCACATCAATTTAATGAAAATATGTTTGGATTTGGCAAAGATATTTTAAGCATGTGCATTTTTGGAAATAAGATCCCTTAATTTGGGGGACCTTTGGTTCATAGCTGGATTTAGGTGATTTCATGGTGTTTGGACTGGTCACTAAGTCCAACTAATGAATGGTGGAGTTAATTTGGTGGCTTTAAGGTGGTTAGGTCACATTTAGTGTATGGGTCCAAGTTGGTGCAAATGACCAAAACTTGGGTTTGGTCTAGGTTAACCATGTCAATTGGCCCAAATAATTGTTTAATTTAGTGAATATGATCATAAGGAGAAACTTTTGTGAAGGATGGAAGTGGTTTTGAGTCCAATTGAAGGGCCAATTTGAAGGAATTTTTAGCTTTAATCAATTTGGTCATGTTGGGCTAGGCTTGAGTCCAGATTGAGTTAGCATTGGGCTAACTCCAAATTTATTGTTGTAAATGGTTAATAGGGACCTCATTAAGAGTTTTCAACATGAATTGGATGCCAATTTGGAGGTTAAGGTAATCAATTGGGTCAAATTTTGGGACTTAGCCAATTTGGGGCTAAATTTGGGAATTTTGGTCTTAGGCCAAAATCAAATGGATTTGAGGCTTCACCAATGCCAATTGATGGTTGATTTTGATTTATAGGAATTTCATAAAGATTGTTCAACATTAATTGAGGCCAATTGATTAGGCTATCGGTTCAATTTGGTGAAATTAGGTCATATGGTCAAAATAGGGGTTTTGACCCAAATCAAAATTGGGCTCAAACCATGGACCAATTGAGCTTGTATTTGGTTTAGTTTGGTCATATAAAAAGTGAATTTTAGTTTAGGATTGGAATTGGGGTCAATTGAGACCCAATGGATGGACATTTGAGTTGGATTTTGGGAAATTTGGGTCTTTAAAGGGCTATTTGGGGATTTTGGTTAAAGATTATCAAATTGGCTAAATTTGGTTATGTGGTGGTTGAGAGAAATAAAATTGGGATTATTTAGGATTTATTGGGATTTTTTGNAATATATATGTATATATATATATATTGTTTTGTGCCAAATATGAGAATTTTTATTCTTTACCCTCTTCCAAGTGCATAAAAGATATTGACTAATCTAGAGTTTGGTCCCTAATTCCGTGGTTAGGCTCAGAGGATACTGACTGCCACTCCAGAGCTCCCACTACTCCCTCTCCTGAAGGCTAACAATCTCGCATTAGTTTCCAATCAACTGGACCAAATTGAAGACTTTAATTTGTCACCTTAAAATCTCCAATTCTACATTCAACAAAATATATTTGCCTATTTATTTTCACCCAATTCCATGGATGAAATACTCTCCTATGAAATCAAATGTGATTCTCTCCATGTTGTAGAAATCATAGCCCTTTCAAAACATATGTTTCTCAACACATTTTAATTATTCAATTAGCCAGATCAAAAAGTAAATGAAGATCGGAGTTCAAATCATCACAAATTATTGACATTTAAAACCATATAAAAAAATCAATTCTTCACAAAACCATATCTCAAAGTAGGGAGACGGATAAAGAAAACTATTCAGAATTCATGAGAATGATATGACAAAATACGGATTTCATATATAAAAAACAAGTTTATAAAATAAAAAAAATAAAAGACACAACTTATCTCACAATCCTTCCCAAGAAAACTCGTAGAAGTTCTCTCCAACTCTTTCTCTCTTTACAAGCACTCTCAATTCTCTCATAGAAGTGTAATGAAGAAGAAATCTCTCACCTTCCCTCTCCTCTTACAAACCTTGAAGAAAATCTCCAAGCCCTTGACTTTCTCTCTCTCTAACTCTCCTTCACGCCACACACCACACGCCCAAAACTCCTCTCATCTTCTCTCTTCAAGCCCTAAACTTCCCTCTCTTTTATTAAAGGCTGCCTCCCTCCAAAAAGAATTCAAAATTTTCTCCAAAATTCTATCTAAAAGTCAACTTTTTTGAATTCAAAAGACATGTCCATTGATTGAAGAGACATATCCATTCATAAAAGAACTTTTCAAAGTGTCTAAATGCATTGAATCACTCCAAGAGGTGTTTAGAACAAATGTCCCTTTGAAAATTCACACAAAATTTGTCTTGAACTGCCTTAATCCATAAAAAGTCGTCCCTGACGCATCTGGCGCATCATGCGCCAACTCTCTGTCAAATGGCGCATCTGGCGCATCATGCACCAGTTTACTGAAGACCGCACTATTCTGGGTTTTGGCGCATCTAATGCCACTTCGACGTCTGGCGCCAATTTGGCACATCATGCGTTAGAATTCAAAACTTCACTATTTTAGCTCAAAATTTCGTTATTTTTGCTACTTTTGCTCCAAATGCCTAAAATTGATATACCTACAACAAAAACATGAAAATATCTTTATTTAAAGTGCAATATCACAAAAAACAAGCATAAAATATATACTTAAAACAACATATTATTTTGGTGTATCAGTGTTCCATCCAAAATAATCACATTCGTTAAAAAAGAATACAAAAAAAACTGAGGACATCTGGTCATTATCCCAAACAGGATGATAGACCGAAGCCGTTCAAGAAATCATGCACAATTCATGTGTTCAAACCTAAATTTCTATGATCCTTTCAGACGATTCGTGTTATTGGACCTAACTTTATATGAACCTTTCTAAAGTGAGAGTCGGAATCCTCCCAGCCTAGCCGCAGAATCAGTAACCAAGCATAGGATTAGTCAATGTTCTTTATGCTTGGACCAAAGGGTAAAGAATATGTATGCTCCTATTTGACACAATCCAATTCGAACTAATTCATTTTATCCATTCACTATAATATCTTGACAAGGAGAAGAATGCTTTCTTATATATTGAATTTCACATTAGAAACATTATTAGTAGAATTAGTTATTTAAGAGTTATTAAAATTACATATTTATTTCAATTGTTTGTTAGTGACAGATAATCAACTTGAACTATATTATTGCGATTAAGTGTTGATTTTCTATAATCTTAGTTCGTAGCCTCTAATAGTACTCTTTGTGGGATCGATATCTAGGACTTCATTAGTGCCTTATTTTACTTGAGCGATACGTATACTTGCGTTGATAAGAGTGACTTTACCATTATTAAGTATTATATATATACATATTTATCGAATCTATAACTGTTGTCAAGTTTTTGGTGTCGTTGCTGATGAATTAAATCTTCTAGCAGCAGTATTAAATACTTATATTTTTAAGCATATATAAAGTCGTCGGTCAATTGCCTGTCGAAGGGCCTTGAACTACCCAACATCTGTTCCTGTAATTCCTGAAATTATTGTTGAACCTCTCAATTTAAGGATTCTTTATTGAATTCCATTGTTGTGGGATCTCTCTGTTGCAATTCTCCTTCATAATTGGCTCTTCTTCTTGTCTGTGGCATGTCCACACTCACCGCACCACCTTTTTGGATGTTGGATCCAAGATTGTCTTCTTGTGGAACACAGCCCAGAAGTTAGTGCTGAGACGAGAGAAGTGAGAGAGAGAGAACATAGAAGTGTAAGTGAAAATCCAAGTGTCAGAATATGCAAGTGTAAGGATCCAAAAAGTCACTTTATTGATGTCATGACCACATATTTGTAGGGGTCTCTGAATACAATCACATATAAGGAAATAGCAGTTACTATAATTGTCTGAATAATCAAATCAAGATTACATAGTAATGAAAATAAAAGTGGAGTCTGGTTGATCCCCCGAAGTCTTGATGTTGGTCGGCTATGTGGATCGACCACTGGATGTGTGTCGGTCAGCTGTGTCAATCGATTGTGTCTTCTTATAGAGATCAGGTTCGTTGACCAGGAAGTGGTCAATCGATCAAGAACTTTTAATCGGCAGTTATTCTGCTCGGAAGATTTCAACGAACGGGAGACTTCGTCGGTCATAATACTGCTTCGGTAGGTTAGGCTACATAGTCGATCAACTACTTGTTGTCGAATTTTCTAGCTGTCATTCGAAACCTCATCTGCATGCCCTTGTTCCTAAATGTTCAATTAATTGTCGAATAATTATCAAATTTTGAATGTCTTCTCCACCTTTTTGTAGTCAAGTTATAAAATCATTCATAGGTATATGTCAACTATTAGTGAGCAAAATAATAAAAATATTATTCGAAGTAAACTTATACTCCTCTCTTAAGAGTTATAATAAATTTTTTTCATGCAATTTGTATAAATGATTAAGAGTATTACCTAAGAAGACCTAAGGGGAAAGAATACACAAAGAGAGAAAATAATAAAAAAAAGAACAAACGTCTTTGTTAATGTATATACAACAACAACAAAGCCTTAATCCCACTACGTGGGGTCGTCAACCTGATTCTTTTTTCTCCATTGCATCCTATTTAGTGTCATATTTTCATTTAGTTCTAATAAATTAAGAAAATTTTTTATACAATAAGCCCAAGTCTTCCTAGGCCTACCTCTACCTTTCTTAACATAAGTAGAATCTAAAACATCTACTCTCCTAATCAGATCATCAGATGGTTGACGTTAAATGTGACCAAACCATCTAAGATGACTTTCTCTAATTTTTTCCTTCAGAGGAGCTACATCAACCCTATCACGGATATATTCATTCTACATTTTTCTTTAAGTGTAAAGCCACTCATCCACCTAATCATTCTCATCTCGACAACACTTAACTTAGTATTATGCTTCTCTTTTAAAGGCCAACATTTAGTTCCATTGAGCATTGTAGGTCTCACCACCATCTTATAAAATTTTCCTTTCAGTCTAAGTGGTACATTTCTATCACACAAAAGACCTGAAGCATTCCTTTACTTCAACCAACCAACATGAATCCTACTATTAACATCCCCATCTATATCACCATCGCTTTGAACAACAAACCTGAGATATCTAAATCCTTCACAGCTTTTAATAATTTGGTCACCCAAAGTTATACTTCTGTCACCAGAGCTACTACTACTAAAATTACATTCCATGTATTCAGTTTTAGCTCTACTCAAATGAAGGCCTTTAGACTCCAATGTAGACCTCCATAATTCAAGTTTTTTCTGGAATTTTTCTCTCGTCTTATCCACGAGAAGGATATCATCAGCAAAAAACATACACCAAGATACATCCTCTGTAAATGTCTCCACGAGAAGGATATCATCAGCAAAAAGCATACACCAAGGTACATCCTTCTGTAGATGTCTAATAAGACCATCCATATAACTAAAGCAAAAAGATATGGGCTTAAAGCCGATCCCTGATGTAATCCAACAGAAATAGAAGAGCATCCATAACTAAAGCAAAAAGATATGGGCTTAAAGCCGATCCCTGATGTAATCCAACTGAAAGACCATCCATAACTAAAGCAAAAAGATATGGGCTTAAAGCCGATCACTGATGTAATCCAACAAAAATAAGAAAATATTTGGTCAATCTTCCTTCAGTTCGAACACAACTAACAACTATAGTATACATATCTTTAATTTCTTAAATATAAGTCATATCAACACCTTTCTTCTCAATAACTCTAGTATACATATCTTTAATGACTTGAATATAAATCATATCAACATCTTTCTTCTCAAGAAACTCTTCAAGGATATCTCTTGGAAATCGTAAGCTTTTTCTAAATCAATAAAAATCAAATGTAGATTCTCCTTATTATCTCTGAACTTGTCTAAGTCATATCAACACATTTCTTCTCGAGAACTCTCCAAAGGATATCTCTTGGAACCTTAGCAATAAGTCATATCAACACCTTTCTTCTCAAGAACTCTCCAAAGGATATTTCTTGGAACCTTATCGTAAGTTTTTTTCTAAATCAATAAAAATCAAATGTAGATTATCCTTATTATCTCTGAACTTCTCCATCAAACTTCTCAGTAAATGTATAACTTCCATAGTAGATCTTCCCGACATAAATCCAAATTGATTATGAGAAATCTTTATAATATGTCTTAACTTATGCTCAATTACCCTCTCCAATAATGTTAAAGTATGACACATCAATTTAGTTCCTCTATAATTTTCACACTCTTGTGTTTCCCCTTTTATTCTTAAAAATGGGAACCAAAATACTCTTCCTCCACTCCTTAGACAACTTTTTAGTTTTTAAAATAATATTAAAGAGTTTAGCAAGCCAAGAAACTCCCAAATCTCCTAAGCATTTCCATACTTCAATTGGGATATCATCAGGTTCTATAGACTTTCCTCCTTTGATTTTCTTTAAAGCCTCCTCAATTTCATTTTTACTGATGCGTATGTAAAAATAAAATGTTTTATTATTAGTAACCATATTAAGATCTTTAAGGTCAATTGTATTTTCAGAAACTTCATTAAAAAGTTCATCAAAATAACTCACCCACCTATGTTAAATACCTTTTTCTAAGAAAAACACTTTTTTTATTTTCATCTTTAATACACTTTACTTGAGTTAAACCTTTGCTTTTCTTTTCTATTTGTTTGGCTAGTTTAGACATATATTTCTCACTCTCTTTAATATCTAATCTATTATAAAGAACTTTAAAACTAAATTTTTTAGCATCACATATTGTTCTTTTAGACTCCATGTGGACCGTTTGATATTTTTTCCAGTTCTTTAAACTCTTACATTTGAACCAATTTTTATAATATAACTTCTTATATTTTATCTTTTCTTATACATTATTATTCCACCACCAACTATTTTTATTTAAAGAAACTTTTTCTTTTGATTCTCGGATTACATCTTTTTTTACTTGTTTAATAGTGTTTGTTACTTTATCCCACATATCATTTGCTTCATCATGAACATCCCAAATTTTGAAATATTGAATTTTACTCATAAAAATAATTTTATTTGTCTTTTAGGTTCGACATCTAATTCTACGATAATGAGTCCTAGTATTCTTTATTTTACAACTCTTCATCTTCAATTCTAGAACTAATAAACGATGTTGGGTACTTAAATCCTCACTTAGAATAACCTTACAATCTTTACAAACTCGATGATCTCTTTTTCTCAAAAGAAAATAATCAATTTGTGTTTTATTAGATCCATTCTTATAAGTAATAAAATGTTCATCTTTTTTCTTGAATAAAGTATTAATAATAACAAAGTCATATGCTAAAGTAAAATCTAAAATAACTCTACCTTATTCATTTGTCACTAAAAAATCTTGAATAAAGTATTAGTAATAACAAAATCATACGCTAAAGCAAAATCTAAAATAACTATATCTTCTTCATTAGTTACTCCAAAACCGTAATCATCCTGAATATTTCTAAAATCTTCTACCACTCTACCGACATGTCCATTTAAATCTCCTCCAATAAACATTCTTTCTTCAAGAGACATCAATTGTATTAAGTCTTCTAAGTCATTTTAGAACCCTATATCTAAACATACTTAAAGAGCATAAGCACTTATAATATTAGAAATATTAGTATCAATGATAATTTTAAGGGCTATAATTCTATCTCCAACTCTAATAATTTTTACAACATTATCTTTCCAACTCTTATCTATAATAACACCAACACCATTTCTAATCTGACTCTTACCAGAATACCAAATTTTAAAACCTAAGATATCAATCTCCTAATCTTTTCTCCAACCCATTTAGTTTATTAAATACATAAGATATTAATCTTTCTATGAATCATAATATCAACTAATTCTGTTAATTTACCATCGAGAGTACCTATATTTCAAGATACTATCATAATACTAATTTCATTAGTTTTATGGACTAATTTCTTTACCTGCATCCGTCCGTAATGTGNGAGTATCCTAAAAGATCAAGGGATCTAGGCTAGAAATTTGAGTTCATGGTTGTGAGTGATTGCGAGTGTAGAAGAGTGTAGATGAGTGTAGTGAGTGCCTTAGCTCCAGACTAACACCCAAGGTCAACCCTAAGGTCCAGCAATCCTAAGGATGACTCATCCTGAGTTTCCCCCACATGGACGTCACCTACCTACGTGTTTAGGCAATCCTAACGGTGACTCATCTTGAGTTTCCCCCACAGTGACCCCACCTACTAAGTATTTAGAGAAGGTCTAGCAATCCTAAGGGTGACTCATCTAGAGTTTCCCCCACAGTGACCCCACCTACTAAGTATTTAGAGGTTGACCTAAGGGTGGCTCATCTTGAGTTCCCCCATAGTGACCCCACCTACTAAGTGCTAGAGGTTAGAAGGGTGGCTCATCTTGAGTATCCCCCATAGTGACCCCACCTACTAAGTATTTAGAGGTTGAGGCAATATGTGAAACTTCAAGTTGAGTGGAGAAGGGTTTGGAATTTCTAGTGGTGAGGGTTCCATGTCTAGTTTACTAGGAATAGTCAACAGGAAATGGCCTATGGCTAACCTTAGGCTACTAAAGAGGAAAAACTAAACCTCAACCAAAAATGAGGTCAACAAATGGACCCTCAATAGGTGTGTTGTGCTGGGAAAGCACACTGCGCGTATTGGCGTTGACCGACGAGATCAAAGAAAACCAATACAAACTCCTAAGTCAACAGACCAAAAAGTATGTGTAGAGTTGTGTGTGTGATTTGTTTCTCCCGGGAAATTAGCAGGTGTGTGTTTAATCAAGTCGAGAAGAAGGGACTCTCGCTGGGGATTGGAGAGTTGATATTGAGTTTTCAAATTTCAAAAATTTCCAAAGGACGGGTGTCAGCATGTAAGTGTTGACCCCGAGGTGGGACTTAAAATTCAAATATCAACTCGAAAAGAGAGAGTGAGAGAGAGAGAGTTAGAGTGTAAGGACCGACTTCGAATGTAATGAATCAGAAATGTAGGACTGATTCAGAAATGAGAATCAAAATGTTGCTCAATTCTCAAAAGAAGGTGTCGGATTGTAAGGACCAATCTCAAATGTAAAGAAGCAAAAATGTTGGACTGATTCAGAAATGAGAATTGAAATGTATGTAAACTCTCAAAAAAGAACGTCAAAACGTAAGGACCGACCTCGAATGTAAAGAATCAGAAATGTAGGACTGATTCAGAAATGAGAATTGAAATGTAGGTCAATTCTCAAAAGAGACCGTCGAAATGTAAGGACCGACCTCAAACGTAAAGAATCATAAATTTAGGACTGATTCGGAAATGAGAATTGAAATGTAGGTCAATTCTCAAAAGAAGGTGCCAGAATGTAAGGACCGACCTCAAATGTAAAGAATCAGAGATTTAGAACTGATTCGGAAATGAGAATTGAAATGTAGGTCAATTCTCAAAAGAGAGCGTCAGAATGTAAGGACCGACCTCAAACGTAAAGAATCAAAAATGCTGATTCGGAAATGAGAATTGAAATGTAGGTCAATTCTCAAAAGAAGGTGTCAGAATGTAAGAACAGACCTCGAACGTAAAGAATCAAAAATTTAGGACTGATTCAGAAATGAGAATTGAAATGTAGGTCTCAATTCAAACATGTGAGAATTGAAATGTAAGTATCAATTCAAAGACGTGAGAATTGAAATGTAGGTATCAATTCCAGGAGAGAGTCGAAATTTAGGTATCAACCTTGAAATGTGAGAATCAGGATTTAGGTACTGATTTGAAGATGTGATATGAAGTTTACAAAGAGCTTGTGATGTTGAATTTTCAGTAGTGTGTTATATGAGAAGGTTGATTTTGAAGAAGATTTTTAGAGCTTTGTGTAGTTATGTGCAGGATGTGAAATTCTGCGAGGATGTGCGGAGAGTTAGCGTAGATAACGATGGTTGTGCTGCGCGCACAAAGAGTAAGAAATTCCAAAATCGGAAGTATCCCCTCAACAGGTTTGTTTTATTTTCTTGTTGTTTTTATCTTAATTTAATTTTTCAGAATTTTTTTTTAAAGTTTTAATCTTAATTGGTTGATTTAAAAGAATTTTTTTGTTATTCACTCATTTATGATTATCTTTCATTTATGTTTTATTACGTTGTCAAAGATTTTTTGTTTCGTTGTTTGTTCATTGGAACTCTGACCCATCGCATGGTTCGTGGCTTTCATCCATCGTACAAAAAGGAAATTGACAAAAAGGCACAACTTGAGAGAAATTTTCATTAATCTGCCTCAATAAAGATGCTATAGATCAAATATAGGCTAATGCCTCAAAAGGTACATCATCTAATACATGCTGAAATGCATTGAAAGTCATCTCAAGATATGAGTACATCATAGATTGATTACATCAAATGCATGTCATGCTCGTAAAAGAAAGCAAGTGAACCCTCTACGCTTGGTATATCGAGCTCCTGATCAAGTAGACCTTCTGAGTCATGCTCCAGGATAAGGGTTCCCTTCGCATGCATTCAGAGGTACAACCTTCTCATAGCTCATAAGGAAACAGTGCCTCCAACTCTGAGTCTTGCTGGAATACATATGATATCTTACTGTCATCCATTCTGCGGAAGGTCACTNCAGTGCTTGGCAATGTCTGCACCGTTGCCCTTGAGAACAAGTACTAAACCAACTGGAAGAGGAATCTCCACAACTCCTCTAAATTCACCAGGGCCGATTACATCGATTTATTTTCCAAACAGAATATTGCTCTTACTCATAAATGAGACCATATNGGCAATGTCTGCATCGTTGCCCTTGAGAACAAGTACTGAACCAACTGGAAGAGGAATCTCCACAGCTCCTCTAATTTCACCAGGGCTGATTACATCGATTTCTTTTCCAAACAGAATATTGCTCTTACTCATAAATGAGACCATATAGAAAAGCCTCACAAAGTCATGATGGTCAATGTGGGGGATGCAGTCACCTTCTTCATAAATGTTGATGATGCAACTATTAGGAATGCAAGTGGCGGGTAGGATTCCACTTAACCATTCTCTTTATCATCCACTTTATCATCGGTGGTAACAGATCCACTTGGTCGTATTTGAGGATCCCAAGCGGATTACCCTGTCTGTCGTTTGTAAAATTGTAGCAACATCCGCACTGTATGGTGATTCTTCCCTTTCCCCACATCCATTTCTTCGGCTCAGAATACATTCTTTCCATGAGAAGGCCCGCTCGACCTCTATCTGTTAGATCGAAGATGCAGTCCAGGATGCTTCTTTCATCAATTTCTAAGAAAACCCTGGAATATAGTTCCAGGCCCTCCAATATGTTGATAAACTTTCCCTGAACCTCTTCATAGAACTCGAATTCACTTTTGTTTACCTTGCTTTTTTTGTAGTATTCTACCATACGGGAGTTGGCAGCTGCCTGAGGCGTTCCTTCCTCCGGGCCTCGGCGAGAATCCAAACCGGTGCTGGTCGATCCGAAATATGAGATTCAGCCTCAAGTGGGATGTATGATCCTGGGCTTCGCATTGCGCGTTGATCCGTCCCCAGTGGGACATACGGCTCATTTGCCACAAAATCTGGAGTCTGAGACTCATTGGTGCTTGAAGTGTATTCTTCTAAGGTACTGAAATGCTGTAGATGTAAAACGTTGCAGTCCGGTCATTCTATAAATGTGCCCGTGACTGATGTCCTGGCTGGTATCTAGACGTTGCATGTTGGGCAACCTCTGCGCAAGATATCTGGCATCGGGGGCACATCTGATCCTGTCACAAATCCTGACTCTTCATCTGTAGTGGCAGGCTGGCAGAAGTTTTTCTCAGATCTGGATCGTAGATATGTCCCTCAGGAATGGGGGTAAGAAAACTGCTCACGTCTCTTTGGCGCTTGCGCTCCTTTCACAAAAAGGCTCTCTGTTTCTTTTGGCTTGCATTTCTGCGTTGCGTCCTGCGGAGTGGAGTATTTGGTAGTTGTTCACTGTGGGCAACTATTAAGCCCCTTGCTGGAGTAGCTATCATGGAGGGCAGTCGGCTGGGCCCCTCCCTCAGATCTTGTTCTGACATCACGTTTTTACCTTTACGTGACACATCGTCTTGAGTGGTCACCCTCAACAGTGAAGGCAGTCCCTTCTTTTCTTCTTTGTTGACTACATCCATTAGAGGACCATCGTAGTCCATATCAATCCGGTTGAAATCCATGTTGAAATCTATGACACCTCCTTGTGGCGCCATCTCTTCATTTAGTGCGAGGTTCCAGCCGTCCTGGAAGGCAAATATCAGCCTCTGTCCTGACATTTTTCTGCAGAAGACAGAAAGAAACGTCAGTGGGCCGAAGTTTGGCATGAACAAGAACAAAACAAAGTACTTATTAAAGTAAATTTTAGTTTGTTTTGGTGAAAAAGATTACTCATTTTATGTGTGAGTTTTGTTTTAATTTAATGGAATTTTTAAATTCAAAAGTAGAAAAGAGAACGTGTGAAGCTCAAAAACCTTCTCAAAATTTTCATTATATATGAGATTATTTACAAAAGTTGGACCGTGTCATAGACATATGGCCATATAGATAACCCTAAAACAATCAAAGTTTCAAAGTTTCAAAGCAAGAAAAGGCAAGCGGAGGAAAGCGACATCAGGTTGCATAATAGGTTTTCAGGTATCGTCCATTTGTTGGTAACATGGGTCCTTCACCTCGGAAGTCCACTAATTGGTAGGCTCCTCCTTTATAAACCCTCTCAATGACAAATGGTCCCTCCCAAGTTGGCTCAAATTTTCCACATATTTTCCGGTGAGCAAGAATAGGTCTATTGAGCACGAGTTCGAGGTCACCAATTTTGAATGTCCTTGGGCGGACAAATTTGTCATGGGCTTGTACCATCTTTGCCTAGTAGAGCTCCAAATGTTGTTATACTTCTAGTCATTTTCCCTTGAGACTCTCCAGTTATTCAAGCCTAAGTTTTGTGCTTTCTTTTGTTGTAAGTTGGTTGGCAATGGCTACTCTGAGAGATGGTGTCTGGATCTCTAGCGGTAGCACAGCCTCGGTCCCGTTCACGAGTATATAAGGTGTACACTGAGTGGGAGTCCTGAAAGTCGTCCGGTAGGTCCACAAGGCTTCTAATAGTTTCATATGCCAATCCCTTTTATTTTCATCCAGCGTTTTCTTCAAAATCTATACCAGTGTCTTGTTGAAAGTTTCAGCCAGACCATTTGCTATAGGGTAGTAAATTGTAAAGTATCTCCAGTCTATCCCATGTCTTCTGACAAAATTGTTAATCTTTGTGCTTTTGAAAGCTGTCCCATTGTCAGAGATTATTCTTCACGGTACTCCGAAACGGTAGACAATTTAGCTTTTGAAAAATTGAAGGACGTGCCGTGCCATAACCTCAAATAACAGTACTGCCTCTGCCCATTTAGAGAAGTAGTCTGTAGCGGCAAGTATAAACCTGTATCTTTTGGAAAATGGAGGGTCTATCAGACTTATTATGTCTGTGCCCCAACACTCAAATGGC
Source organism: Phalaenopsis hybrid cultivar (assembly GCA_002079205.1). Taxonomy (NCBI): domain Eukaryota; kingdom Viridiplantae; phylum Streptophyta; class Magnoliopsida; order Asparagales; family Orchidaceae; genus Phalaenopsis; species Phalaenopsis hybrid cultivar. The sequence continues at coordinate 21,356 of JXCR01110269.1, read as the reverse complement.
CACGAGACAACAATTGGGTGCAACACATTTGGAGGCTGGTGTAAGACCACCCCATGCACTTGGCATTGGTGACATCTTCTAGTTGTATCCATGCAATCAGACATCATTTCTGACCAATAATATTCGAGTCTTTTGATCTTCATTTTCATTTTTGGTCCCGACTGGTGAGTGCCACACAATCCGGCATGTACTTCTTTGACAATATTTTGTGCCTCGGCTCTGTTCAAACACCGTAGCCACATTTGGTCGAATGATCTTCTGTAGAGAACATTTCTCACCAGGGTGTAAGACATGGCCCTTCTTGTGATGTGGTGTGCCTCAGACTTGTCCTCCGGCAGCTTTCCAGTATGCAAATATTTTATTAATGGCTTGCGCCAATCTTTGTTGATATTTGCAACTGTATTTATTGTTTCTTCTTTTCCAAGATTGTGTAGAGTTTCAATGTTGCTTCGAGACAAGACTCTTCTTCCTTGCACCGTAACTTCGATGAAATCCTCTGGGGGATAGCCATTTCCTTAGCGAGTTTTGCTAAAGCGTCGGCATGAGCATTATCTCCCCGAGGAATCCGATAGAAAGTAACCTCAGGAATCTGCTCCAGGAGCTTCATTGTGTACTGATGGTACTCTGCTAGTCTTGGTTTCAGAATTCTGTATTGTCCGGCAACTTGCTGGATTACAAGTTGAGAGTCACCATAAATGTCAACGTTTGTTATATCCATTGAAATCGCCAACTCCAATCCGGTGATTAAAGCTTCATATTCTGCTTCATTGTTGGTACATGGCTCCGTCAAGTGGTACGGAAATCTCAACATACCCTTATCTGGCGTAATAAAGATCAAACCGATCCCTGCCTTGCCTGGTATAACTGTGCCTGATCCTTTGTCTTTCTTGGCTGACAAAGCACCATCAAAGTACATTTCCCGCTGCTGCGCACTGGAAAATTCCATTTATAGTATATGCTCGCCACGTAACTCGTCGTTGAGAGAGGACCCAGCTGGCAGTGGGTGTGCAGTGAAAAAGTATGCTAAAATATGTCCCTTGATAGCACGGAGGGGTACAAAAGTTATATCAAATTGCAATAAGATCATCGACCATCTCACTAAACGTCCGGAGAGTGTTGGTCGGGTCATCAAATATTGCAATGGATTAACTTTCGAAATTAGGGTGATCTTATGAGAAAACATGTTATGTCTAAGCTTTTGGGCGGCAACAATTAGTGCCAAACAATGCTTTTCAATAGGTGGATACCTTATCTACATTGATATTAGACGACAACTCAAGTAGTAGAGAGCATTTTCCTTTCCCTCTTCATTGACTTGGGCTAAAAGGGCTCCAAGAGAGTCATCCAACGTCGCGGTATAAAGTATCAACGGTTTCCCTTGTTTAGGGGCTGCCAAAGTAGGAGGTGTCATTAAATATTGTTTAACGTCCTGAAAGGCCCGCTGACATTTTTCTTCCTAAATAAATTTGACGTCCTTTTTAATTATTACCGAGAAAGGTTGACACCTACCTGAGAAATTAGAAATAAAGCATCTCAGATATGCGAACTTCCTCTAGAAGGAACGTAACTGCTTCAATGTTTTAGGGGGAAGCATTTCCAAGATAGCTTTAATCTTATCCGGGTCAATCTAGATTCCCCGATGACGGATAATGAATCCTAGAAATTTCCCGGAGGTGACACCGAAGGCGCACTTTAAGGGATTCATTTTAAGGTTATATCGTCATAATCGTTCAAACAAGATCCTCAAATCGTACAAATAGCTTATTTTCCATTTACTTTTGATGACCAGATCATCCACGTAGCATTCTACTTGATTGTGAATGAGGTCGTCAAAAATCTTCATCATTGAACGCTGATATGTTGCTCCAGCATTCTTTAGGCCGAATGGCATCACTGTGCAGCAGAAGATTCCAATCGATGTTCTGAAAGCTGTAAGTGCTGCATCCTCGGGAGCCATCTTGATTTGGTTATACCCAGACGATTCACGCATGAAGGAGAAAATTTCATGTGTTGAAGCGATATCCACCATCATTTCCGGTATAGGTAGTGAAAACTCGTCTTTTGGATATGCTTTGTTCAAATCTTTGAAGTCGACACAAACGCGGATTTTCTTTTTAACCGGTACAATATTGGCTAACCACGTGGGGTACTGCTCTTCTTTAACAAAGTTGGCTTCTATCAATGACTTGTTGTTCTATTTCGAGACGCATTCTCCTAGGAGCTTGTTTTACTGGGGTACATTCTTGTCCACCCCAAGTTTATGGACTGCAACCTCTGCTGACAGTCCTAGCATTTTGTCGTAGCTCCACGCGAAGCAATATTTGAACTCTGCTAATAGTTTGACTAGTTTTGCAGACTCTTTGTCATTAATTAGAGAACTTATAAATGTGGGTCAGGGTCGTTCTTTTCCCAAGGTTAATCTCTTTCAATTCATCAATAGTGGATTTAATTTCTTCCTCAAATTCTGGCAGAGCATCTTCTATTGGTTGATCGTTAGAGTCATCTTCTACATCGAGACAATCTTTTTCTGACTCACTAGGAACAACCTTGCAAAATTATAAATCATAGACTGGTCCAACTGTACCAAATCTGAGACCTTCTTTTGAATTGGGAGATCGTCTTTTAGTATTCCACAATTTTTCAAAAAGTTGAAATTTAANCTCCGACAATGGGAATGGGTGAGGGAAAATTGTTGGAATGCACTGAGGGGATCTTAGGGAAGCTCTGTGTGAGGTTTGGACAGGCCTCTCTAAGAAAATTTCATTACACCTCCCATGGCTGTGTGTGCTGAGTTTTTATAAAAATGGCCATAGGGTGGCTCTCAGGGCATAAGTTTGGGTGCATTGTGGTGCTTAGGTGGAGGGCAGAGGAGCTCCATAGTTTGATTTGGATGAGCTGACCTCTAGGTTTGGTTTGGGTGAGTTGTCATGGGGGTGGATCTCGATTTTGAGCTTCTTCGGCCACTAGGCTGGCTTGCCGGCTAAGGGGAGGTGGCTAGGAGCTCAGGGAACCCAGAGGAATCCATCACATCAATTTAATGAAAATATGTTTGGAATTTGGCAAAGATATTTTAAGCATGTGCATTTTTGGAAATAAGATCCCTTAATTTGGGGGACATTCAGTTCATGGCTTGATTTAGGTGATTTCATGGTGTTTGGACTGGTCGCTAAGTGCAGTAATGACTGTGGTGGAGTTAATTTGGTGGCTTTAAGGTGGTTAGGTCACATTTAGTGTATGGATCCAAGTTGGTGCAAATGACCAAAACTTGGGTTTGGGCTAGGTTAACCATGTCAATTGGCCCAAATAACTGTTTGATTTAGTGTAGATGATCATAAGGAGCAACTTTTGTGAAGGATGGAAGTGGTTTTGAGTCTAATTGAAGGGCCAATTTGAAGGAATTTTGAGCATTAATCAATTTGGTCATGTTGGGCTAGGCTTGGGTCTAGATTGGGTTAGCCTTGGGCTAACTCAAAATTTATTGTTGTGAATGGTCAATAGGGACCTCATTAAGAGTTTTCAACATGAATTGGATGCCAATTTAGGGGTTAAGGCAATCAATTGGGTGAAATTTTGGGACTTAGCCAATTTGGGGCTAAATTTGGGAATTTTGGATTTAGGCCAAAATCAAATGTATTTGAGGCTTCACCAATGCCAACTGATGGTTGATTTTGATTTATAGGAATGCCATAAAAATTTTTCAACATTAATTGAGGCCAATTGATTAGGCAATCGGTTCAATTTGGTGAAATTAGGCCATATGGTCAAAATAGGGGTTTTGACCCAAATCAAAATTGGGCTCAAACCATTGACCAATTGATCTTGTATTTGGTTTATTTTGGTCATATAAAAAGTGAATTTGAGCTAGGATTGGAATTGGGGTCAATTGAGACCCAATTGATGGACATTTGAGTTGGATTTTGGGAAATTTGGGTCTTTAAAGGGCTATTTGGGGATTTTGGTTAAAGATGGTCAAATTGGCCAAATTTGGTTATGTGGTAGTTGAGAGAAATAAAATTGGCATTATTTACGATTTATTAGGATTTTTGGTAATTTTTGGAAATTTTGGGATTTTGAGCCCAAGAGGGGTATTTTGGTAATTTGGGGCTGTTTTGGAATTTTTGGGATTTTGGAATTTTGGGTCCAAGAGGGGTATTTTGGTAATTTGGGGGTGTTTTATGGCATTTTTGGGATTTTGAGCTATGGAGGGGTATTTTGGTAATTTGGGGGTGTTCTAGGGGTAAATGGCCAAGATGGGTATTTTGGTAGAGTTGAGGTACCAATCATCACCAATAAGCCATGAACCAATGGAAAACCCATTTTGGGTCCTCTACATAGTGGTCATAACCAAACCATAGCCCTAGGGCAAGTAGTAGGGGACCATCTACATGAGTATCCTAAAAGATCAAGGGATCTAGGCTAGAAATTTGAGTTCATGGTTGTGAGTGATTGCGAGTGTAGATGAGTGTAGATGAGTGTAGTGAGTGCCTTAGCTCTAGACCAACACCCAAGGTCAACCGTAAGCTCCAGCTAAGGGTGACTCATCCTGAGTTTCCCCCACAAGTGACCCCACCTACTAAGTATTTAGAGGTTAGGACCAATATGTGGAACTTCAAGTTGAGTGTAGAAGGGTTTGGAATTTCTAGTGGTGAGGGTTTCATGTCTAGTTTTCTAGGAATAGTCAACAGGAAATGGCCTATGGCTCAACCCTAGGCTACTAAAGAGGAAAAACTAAACCTCAACCAAAAATAAGGTAAACAAATGGACCCCCAATAGGTGTGGTGTGCTGGGAAAGCACACTCGGCGTATTGGCGTTGACCGACGAGATCAACAAAAACCAATACAAACTCCTAAGTCAACAGACCAAAAAGTATGTGTAGAGTTGTGTGTGTGATTTGTTTCTCCCAGGGAATTAGTAGGTGTGTGTTTCATCAAGTCGAGAAGTAGGGACTCTCGCTGGGGATTGGAGAGTGGACTTTGAGTTATGAAATTTCAAAAATTTCCAAAGGACGGGAGTCAGCATGTAAGTGTTTACCCCGAGGTGGGACTTAAAATTCAAATATCAACTCAAAAAGATAGAGTGAGAGAGAGAGAGAGTTAGAGTGTAAGGACCGACTTCGAATGTAATGAATCAGAAATGTAGGACTGATTCAGAAATGAGAATCAAAATGTAGGTCAATTCTTAAAAGAAGGTGTCGGATTGTAAGGACCAATCTCAAATCTAAAGAATCAAAAATGTAGGACTGATTCAGAAATGAGAATTGAAATGTAGGTAAATTCTCAAAAAAGAGCGTCAAAACGTAAGGACCGACCTCGAATGTAAAGAATCGGAAATGTAGGACTGATTCAGAAATAAGAAGTGAAATGTAGGTCAATTCTCAAAAGAGACCATCGGAATGTAAGGACCGACCTCAAACGTAAAGAATCATAAATTTAGGACTGATTCGGAAATGAGAATTGAAATGTAGGTCAATTCTCAAAAGAAGGTGCCGGAATGTAAGGACCGATCTCAAATGTAAAGAATCAGAGATTTTGAATTGATTCTGAAATGAGAATTGAAATGTAGGTCAATTCTCAAAAGAGAGCGTTGGAATGTAAGGACCGACCTCAAACGTAAAGAATAAAAAAATCTGATTCGGAAATGAGAATTGAAATGTAGGTCAATTCTCAAAAGAAGGTGTCGGAATGTAAGAATCGACCTCGAACGTAAAGAATCAGAAATTTAGGGCTGATTCAGAAATGAGAATTGAAATGTAGGTCTCAATTCAAACATGTGAGAATTGAAATATAAGTATCAATTCAAAGATGTGAGAATTGAAATGTAGGTATCAATTCCAGGAGAGAGTCGAAATTTAGGTATCAACATTGAAATGTGAGAATCAGGATTTAGGTACTGATTTGAAGATGTGATATGAAGTTTACAAAGAGCTTGTGATGTTGAATTTTCAGTAGTGTGTTATATGAGAAGGTTGATTTTGAAGAAGATTTTTAGAGCTTTGTGTAGTTATGTGCAGGATGTGAAATTCTGCGAGGATGTACGGAGAGTTAGCGTAGATAACGATGGTTGTGCTGCGCGCACAAAGAGTAGGAAATTCCAAAAGCGGAAGTATCCACTCAACAAGTTTGTTTTATTTTCTTGTTATTTTTATCATAATTTAATTTTTCAGAATTTTTTTTAAAGTTTTAATCTTAATTGGTTGATTTAAAAGAATTTTTTTTGTTATTCACTCATTTATGATTATCTTTCATTTGTGTTTTATTACGTTGTCGAAGATTTGTTGTTTTGTTCTTTGTTCATTGGAACTCTGAACCATCGCATGGTTCGTGGCTTTCATCCATCGCACAAAAAGGCAATTGACAAAAAGGCACAACTTGAGAGAAATTTTCATTAATCTGCCTCAAAAAAGATGCTACAGATCAAATATAGGCTAATGCCTCAAAAGGTACATCATGTAATACATGCTGAAATGCATTGAAAGTCATCTCAAGATATGAGTACATCATAGATTGATTACAACAAATGCATGTCATGCTCGTAAAAGAAAGCAAGTGAACCCTCTACACTTGGTATATTGAGCTCCTGATCAAGCAGAACTTTTGAGTCATGCTCCAGGATAAGAGTTCCCTTCGCATGTATTCAGAGGTACAACCTTCTCATAGCTCATAAGGAAACAGTGCCTCCAACTTTGGGTCTTGCTGGAATACATATGATATCTTACCGTCATCCATTCTGCGGAAGGTCACGGACACCCTACGGTGTCGTACTCCTGTAATGCAGTGCTTGGCAATGTCTGCACCGTTGCCCTTGAGAACAAGTACTAAACCAACTGGAAGAGGAATCTCCACAACTCCTCTAAATTCACCAGGGCCGATTACATCGATTTATTTTCCAAACAGAATATTGCTCTTACTCATAAATGAGACCATATAGAAATGCCTCACAAAGTCATGATGGTCAATGTGCGGGGGAATGCAGTCACCTTCTTCATAAATGTTGATGATGCAACTATTAGGAATGCAAGTGGCGGGTAGGATTCCACTTAACCATTCTCTTTATCATCCACTTTATCATCGGTGGTAACAGATCCACTTGGTCGTATTTGAGGATCCCAGGCGGATTCCCCTGTCTGTCGTTTGTAAAATTGTAGCAACATCCGCACTGGATGGTGATTCTTCCATTTCCCCACATCCATTTCTTCGGCTCAGAATACGTTCTTTCCATGAGAAGGCCCGCTCGACCTTTATCTCTTAGATTGAAGATGCAGTCCAGGATGCTTCTTTCATCAATTTCTGAGAAAACCCTGGAATATAGTTCTAGGCCCTCCAATATGTTGATAAACTTTCCCTGAACCTCTTCATAGAACTCGAATTCTCTTTTGTTTACCTTGCTTATTTTGTAGTATTCTACCATACGGGAGTTGGCAGCTCCCTGAGGCGTTCCTTCCTCTGGGCCTCGGCAAGAATCCAAACCGGTGCTGGTCGATCCGGAATATGAGATTCAGCCTCAAGTGGGATGTATGATCCTGGGCTCCGCGGTGCGCGCTGATCCGTCCCCAGTGGGACATACGGCTCATTAGCCACGAAATCTGGAGTCTGAGACTCGTTGGTGCTTGAAGTGTATTCTTCTAAGGTACTGAAACGCTGTAGATGTAAAACGTTGCAGTCCGGACATTCTATAAATGTGCCCGTGACTGATGTCCTGGCTGGTATCTAGACGTTGCATGTTGGGCTACCTCTGCGCAAGATATCTGGCACCGGGGGCACATCTGATCCTGTCACAAATCCTGACTCTTCATCTGTAGTGGGCAGGCTGGCAGAAGTCTCTCTCAGATCTGGATCGTAGATATGTCCCTCAGTAATGGGGGTTAGAAAACCGCTCACGTCTCTTTGGCGCTTGCGCTCCTGTCACAGAAAGGCTCTCTGTTTCTTTTGGCTTGCATTTCTGCGTTGCGTCCTGCGGATTGGAGTATTTGGTAGTTGTTCACTGTGGGAAGCTATTAAGCCCCTTGCTGGAGTAGCTATCATGAAGTGCAGTCGGCTGGGCCCCTCCCTCAGATCTTGTTCCGCTATCACGTTTTTACCTTTACGTGACACATCGTCTTGAGTGGTCACCCTCAACAGTGAAGGTAGTCCCTTCTTTTCTTCTTTGTTTACTACGTCCATTAGAGGACCATCATAGTCCATATCAATCTGGTTGAAATCCATGTTAAAATCTATGACACCTCCTTGTACCATCTTTGCCTGGTAGAGCTCCAAATGTTGTTATGCTTCTAGTCGTTTTCCCTTGAGACTCTCCAGTTATTCAAGCCTGAGTTTTGTGTTTTCTTTTGTTGTAAGTTGGTTGGCAATGACTACTCTGAGAGATGGTGTCTGGATCTCTAGCGGTAGCACATCCTCGGTCCCGTACACGAGCTTATAAGGTGTACACTGAGTGGGAGTCCTGAAAGTCATCTGGTAGGCCCACAGGGCTTCTAATAGTTTCTTATGCCAATTCCTTTTATTTTCATCCAGCATTTTCTTCAAAATCTAAACCAGTGTCTTGTTGAAAGCTTCAGCCAGACCATTTGCTCCAGGGTAGTAAATTGTAAAGTATCTCCAATCTATCCCATATCTTCTGAAAAAAATTGTTAATATTTGTGCTTTTGAAAGTTGTCCCATTGTCAGAGATTATTCTTCACGGTATTCCGAAACGGTAGACAATTTGGCTTTTAAAAAATTGAAGGACGTGCTGTGCCATAACCTCACGTAACGGTACTGCCTCTGCCCATTTAGAGAAGTAGTCTGTAGCGGCAAGTATAAACCTGTGTCCTTTGGAAAATGGAGGGTCTATCGGACCTATTATGTCTGTGCCCCAACACTCGAATGGCCATGAGGCAACAGTTGGGTGCAACACATTCGGAGGCTGGTGTAAGTCCACCCCATGCACTTGGCATTGGTGACATCTTCTAGTTGTATCCATGTAATCAGACATCATTGCTGACCAATAATATTTGACTCTTTTGATCTTCATTTTCATTTTTTGTCTCGACTGGTGAGCGCCACACAATCCGGCATGTACTTCTTTGACAATATTTTGTGCCTCGGCTCTGTTCAAACACCATAGCCACATTTGGTCGAACGATCTTCTGTAGAGAACATTTCTCACCAGGGTGTAAGACATGGCCCTTCTTGTGATGTGGTGTGCCTCAGACTTGTCCTCCGGCAGCTTTCCAGTATGCAAATATTCTATTAATGGCTTGCGCCAATCTTCGTTGATGTTTGCAATTGTATTTATTGTTTCTTCTTTTCCAAGCTTGTGTAGAGTTTCAATGTTTCTTTGAGACAAGGCTCGTCTTCCTTGCACCGTGACTTTGATGAAATCCTCCGGGGGATACGCCATTTCTCTAGCGAGTTTTGCTAAAGCATAGGCATGAGCATTATCTCCTCGAGGAATCCAGTAGAAAGTCACCTCAGGAATCTGCTCCAAGAGCTTCATTGTGTACTGATGGTACTCTGCTAGTCTTGGTTTCAGAATTCTGTATTGTCCGACAACTTGCTGGATGACAAGTTGAGAGTCACCATAAATGTCAACGTTTGTTATATCCATTGAAATCACCAACTCCAATCCGGAGATTAAAGCTTCATATTCTGCTTCATTATTGGTACATGGCTCCGTCAAGTGGTATGAAAATCTTAACATACCCGATCCCTGCCTTGCCTGGTATAACTGTGCCTGATCCTTTGTCTTTCCTGGCTGACGAAGCACCATCAAAGTACATTTCTTGGTGCTGCGCACTGGAAAATTCCATTTGTAGTATCTGCTCTCCAGGTAACTCGTCGTTGAGAGAGGACCCACCTGGCAGTGGGTGTGCAGCGAAAAAGTCTGCTAAAATTTGTCCCTTGATAGCACGGAGGGGCACAAAAGTTATATCAAATTGCAATAAGATCATCGACCATCTCGCTAAACGTCCGGAGAGTGTTGGTCAGGTCATCAAATATTGCAATGGATTAACTTTCAAAATTAGGGTGATCTTATGAGAAAACATGTAATGTTTATGCTTTTGGGCGGCAACAATTAGTGCCAGACAGTGCTTTTCAATAGGTGGATACCTTATCTCCATCGGTATTAGATGACAACTCAAGTAGTAGAGAGAATTTTCCTTTCCCTCCTCATTGACTTGGGCTAAAAGGGCTCCAAGAGAGTCATCGAAAGCCGCGGTATAAAGTATCAACGGTTTCCCTGGTATAGGGGCTGCCAAAATAGGAGGTGTCATTAAATATTGTTTAACATCCTGAAAGGCACGCTGACATTTTTCTTCCCAAATAAATTTGGCGTCCTTTTTAATTATTACTGAGAAAGGCTGACACCTACCTAAGAGATTAGAAATAAAGCGTCTCAGATATGCCAACTTCCTCTAAAAGGAACGTAACTGCTTCAATGTTTTAGGGGGAGGCATTTTCAAGATAGCTTTAATCTTATCCGGGTCAATCTTGATTCCCCGATGACGGATAATGAATCCTAGAAATTTCCCGGAGGAGACACCAAATGCGCACTTTAAGGGATTCATTTTAAGTCTATATCGTCATAACCGTTCAAATACGATCCTCAAATCATACAAATGGCTTATTTTCCATTTACTTTTGATGACCAGATCATCTACGTAGCATTCTACTTGATTGTGAATGAGGTCGTCAAAAATCTTCATCATTGCACGCTGATATGTTGCTCCAGCGTTCTTTAGGCCGAATGGCATCATTGTGTAGCAGAAGATTCCAATCGATGTTCTGAAAGCTGTAGGTGTTGCATTCTCGGGAGCCATCTTGATTTGGTTATACCCAGACGATCCGCCCATGAAGGAGAAAATTTCATGTGTTGAAGCGATACCCACCATCATTTCTGATATAGGTAGTGGAAACTCGTCTTTTGGATATGCTTTGTTCAAATCTTTGAAGTCGACAAAAACGTTTCTTTTTAACCGGTACAATATTGGCTAACCACGTGGGGTACTGCTCTTCTTTAACAAAGTTGGCTTCTATCAATGACTTGTTGTTCTATTTCGAGGCGCATTCTCCTGGGAGCTTATTTTACTGGGGTACATTCTTATCCACCCCAAGTTTATGGACTGCAACCTCTGCTGACAGTCCTGGCATTTCGTCGTAGCTCCACGCGAAGCAATCTTTGAACTCTGCTAATAGTTTAACTAGTTTTGCAGACTCTTTGTCATCAATTAGAGAACTTATAAATGTGGGTCAGGGTCGTTCTTTAGTCCCGAGGTTAATCTCTTTCAATTCATCAATAGTGGATTTAATTTTTTCCTCAAATTCTGGCAGAGCATCTTCTATTGCTTGATCCTTAGAGTCATCTTCTACATCGAGACAATCTTTTTCTGACTCACTAGTAACAATCATGCAAAATTAAGAATCATCGACTGGTCCAACTGTACCAAATCTGAGACCTTCTTTTGAATTGGGAGATCGTCTTTTAGTATTCCACAATTTTTCAAAAAGTTGAAATTTATCTTTTGACATTTGTTTTGGTAAGTGTCCTTATTGAATTAACTTTTGAACACAAGGCGAGAAGTAAACAAAAAAGCAATTCCATTAATTCATTAGAATCAACATCCAAATTTATATGTTTTTCAAGCTCAGTAGAGGTAGAAGCATGGTAAAATTTGATTGGCTTTGAACCAACACTACGGACTTCCTTGACCTCTAAACTCTCGATCTCTTTGAGGTAGTGAGGGTCATAGTATTCACATAGTGGTTTATCCGATCATACATTGTTTCATATTCATTCCACTCTGTATCTTCTAGGCATATCTCATACTGAGGTCTCTTCTATTTTGTCATCATTATTTCATCTTCAGAACTGTCTTTATCACCAATGTTGATAGTTGGCCTAGTCTTTTCAACCTTTAAATTGATCTTTCCTCGTCCGCGTCCCCGGCCTCGACCTCGGGTGCGTGAACTAGAAGAACCTCCACCAACTCGTTGTAGGGGAGTGGTAGAAGGTTATTGAAGCGGAGTTGTATGGCCTCCTTTATATGATCTTTCTGTATTTTTATCTTTGTTTGTCAAAATTTCGCGCAGAAGACAGTCTTCTTTGGGGTATTCCTCTGAATCTTCATTTCTATTTGTCAAAATCTCGCGCGAGAAGACAGTCTTCTTTGGAGGCCGTAGTAGGCAGCATCTTCATGGATACCAACTTCATGTACTGAAAATGGTTGTAGGTCTCCCTTGATGCAATTTTCTTGACCATCTTTCTTAGTAGGCAGCATCTTCATGGATACCAACTTCATGCACTGAAAATGGTTGTAGATCTCCCTTGATGTACCATCTTTGTGGTATTTAATGCACTGGTGTAGGGATGATGGAACCATATTGTGCTCATGAACCCACGGTCGACCCAATAGAGCGTTAAAAGAGGTCTCGGCGTCAATGATATGAAATTTAAAGGTTGTTACAAGTTCTCCAACCTTCATAAGTAATGAAATTGATCCAAGGGATCTTTCTCCCTTTTGGTTGAATCCTCTTAACATCATCTTATCGGGGATGAGCTCCTGAACGTCGAAGTCCAAATATGCTAACGTCCGTAGACTCATCAAGTTAAGAGATGCTCCAAGATCCACTAAAACTCTGGATAACACAAATCTGCCAATATTGACGGAGATGTAGAGTGGACGGTTGTGGTCGGTGGTATCGAGTAGCAAGTCTTCATCTGTGAAGGTTACCCCTGACTATTCTCTCAACGAGCAAACTTCATCTGAGGATGTGCTAGCCAACTGAGCTAAGAAAATTTCTTGATCTAGCAAAGTTGTAACTAGAGATTCTCTCATCTCCTTTGGATCAGAGCGTCGTAGATGCTTAGTCGGGCAGGCAACTTCCTAAGATGAGCTAGCACGTTGTAGTCTACTATATATGCTCCTCTGATTTTTTCTTGATTATGTGGTTCTTCCACCGACGGAGGTGGGGGTATCTCTTCTTGGGTCATTATCTGTTTTCCTTTGTCTTTTGGAGCTGTTCTTTGTGGTAACACCTTTCCGCTCCTTAAGTTGACTTCTGTGACTTCTTCTTCTTGAGATATCATTGTTGAATATTCCGGTGTCTTTTCCTTTTCGTCGGAGAGATCTAAGTTGATGGCGAGCGGTGTACCATGACGCTCGAGAGTTGGTTGTTCGTTAGCGGCGCTGTCATAAGCGGTATCATTGATGTCTTCTCTGGATTTGACAACGAGTTCATCGGACTCAAGTACGATTTGAGGATCATTTTGAGGATCGAGATCGCAATTAGCTTGGTCATAATCAGTCACGTTATTACCAGAAATATTCAAAACATAGCCGAAATCACAACCATTATATTCATAAGACCCCGGAGGGACAAAAAGATAATCATACAAAGTCAAGGGTTCGAGGATTTTCTTCCTCGAATCCGAGACAACCAATCTAGTAGAGGCAGCCCCCATCCTACCTCCTGTGCTATCAATCTTGGCAGTGACGCTTTTCTTTTTCTTGTTCTTTGTCCTTGACGATGATGAATTTTTTGGAGAAATCTTCATCTCGGGCTCGGTATGCTGCAGACTCTGAATGGAGGCTTGTTTTGATGCATACTGTAGCTTGTTCAGTATCTTCTTGGATGATCTGCTCCATACCTCATTCCATCCTTCTTCGGTATTTGTAGAAGCTTGTTTCGATGAATCCTGTATTCGATTGAGCACCCTCTTGAGTTCACCCCAAGTTGTACTCAATCCATCTATTCCGACATATGGAACAATTGGGGAGATTGACTCAGCTGAAATCATGTTTTTGGAACCCTTTTCAGGTTCTCTCAAATATTCTTTTGGGATTATTATATTCTCTTCCTTGAGTTTCTTCTCGAGCCAGTCTTTAAAGATGAAGCATTTGTCTATAATGTGTCC
>JXCR01110263.1:0-15440 GCA_002079205.1 Phalaenopsis hybrid cultivar | reverse complement strand
CGCTGCTGTGAAGCACGCTTCAACCGCGTAAGTATACATGTTGAACAAGTAGTAGATGAATTTTTTTAATACGTGTATCGATCTCACAGATAACTAGTTAACATCTAAAAAGCTCAATGTTCTAATTTACTAATCCTAGCTAGTTTGAAGTGTTGAATGTTTGTGAATTTTAAAAGTTTGTAATCCTAATTTTGCAAAAATAAAACCTAAGAAACAAGAGTAGAATTTTCTATAAAGTAAAGGAACCTTCCTTGAATTTGACCTAAGAAACCTATCCAATTGATTTCAAATGTAGTTGACAATCAGGAGCAAATATACTCATTATCCTCTTCCAAGATTATGAAAAGTATTGAAATTTCAATTTATAATTTAGTATCCTAAACCATATAAATACTCCCAAGATTTGTGTTTTCATATTGATTGCAGAATTCTAGCAGCAATATTCTTATTCTCCCAGAAGAGTTTGTTAACTTAATTGTTCCATTAGTCTTCTTTAGTCGTACTATATCACAACAAATTTTAATGCTCCAAGTGGTCAAATTGCATCTAAGGGAGATAAAATATTAGTCCTTAAATATGAGAGATGAATACAACAAAAATTCCATCGATAAAAGTAAAATCAAGTTTATACAAAAGTAAGTATAATCAAATTCGATTGATACTTGCTATGCACCACAAGATTTCTTTCTTCTACAATGAAACTCCTTCATGCTTTCTCATACTCTTACAATAGAGAATAGTCACACTAACAAACTCACTTACACTCCTCACACACTTGCCCTCAAAAACCTCACCTACCTTCTCTAAGAGTCTAAGTATCTCAAATGAAGCGTGGGAACCAGATTCCTTTGAATTTTCACATATTAAAGTGTTTGGACTGCTACATAGACCTATGAACCGCAAAAATTGTCTAAAGTCAATTCTAGGCATCTAGGCGCACCAGCTTGGGGTGTTGAGTTTTTGGACTTTCAGTCTGGAATCGTTTAAGGAGTTTCTCTTCAAGAGCTTGGGTGTCAGGTTGGACTGCCAAGTTTTATGATTGAGGTACCTAGACGCCAAGGCTTAGAACCTACTTTCCACCTTCTCTGTTATTCACGAGATCGCAGGATGGAAGGGTTTGAGTGCCCAGGTGCCCGTGGCGAGAACTGTCTTTCTAACTCCTATGTATCTTGGAGAAATGGGGAGCTGGCTCAGACTCTTGAGTATTAGTCTAGCACTTAGCATGAATTTGCTCATTTTGTCTCCCTTGCTATCTTTCAACTAGTATACTGCATAAACAAAAAATACACCTAGGAAAAGCATAAAAATGAGTTAGGTAACCTACAAAACACACGAAATATTACATCACATTTACTATATGCCATATGCAAGGTGTAAATGAGAAGCCTCAAGCTTAATAAATTAATTGAGCTTGAGCTTAATTTTACAGGTAAGAGCCGGCTTATTTATTATGAACGAGAAAAGATAATATTAATATTTGAGTGTATTTTATATTTATATTTTCTAAAACAAGTTAGATCACGAGCTAACAGGTCAAAACGGGACTAGTTTGAGCTTAGCTTGTTAACTCATCGAGCTTATCTCACTAGCCATTTATCGAGCCAAACTAGAGTCGGCTTACTAGTTGGCTCGGCTCATATATGCATACTCCCCTATACATAAGATTAGAATTCGATGTTGGTTGAGGTGGGGTCTGCGAAATGTGCATGGATCATTCTACATGGGATTAATTTAATGAAGATTTACTTACCAACCCCTCAATTCCTATGTATTTTCATATCTAAAACTTAAACTTCAATTTTTGCATACATACCACCTTACCTATACATGAAAAGTTTTATTTCACTTTATAAAAGTTAAAACAATGGTACTTATATGTGACATTAAAAAAAAAGGTATAGTTAAGTGTTAGATATGTAAATACATTGGAATTGTGTGCAATGTATGTAAATGCCCCTTATATTTTTTGCTTAGATGCAAGTATGTAAGTTTAGGTGTTAGACATGTACATATAAAAGAATTGTGTGGTATATATGTAAATGCCTCTTCTTTTCATTTTTTTTTTTACATTTTGACACCACTCAATTCTAACGTATTTACAAAGATGTATGACACAGTCACCAAGACTTAAATTTCTTACATGCAAACCACTTTACCTGTGATTGGAAAATTGTATTTTAGTTTTGGACAATTTACGTACATACCACTTAATTCCTATGAATTAACATATCTATCACCTAAACTTCATTTTTCTTATACATGCCAACTTAGCTATGTGTGAAAAGATGTATTTCACTATATAAAAGTTGAAATGGTGGAATCTTTATGTGATATGAAAGAGTTGAGCGTTGCTTAAGTGCTTATCTATCTAAGACCTCAGTTTCAATTGTTACATACATACCTATATTTGAAAAGATTTATTTTACTCAGTTAAATGTGCTAGTGCTAAAATATATAGGTTGTTAATAGACATCCATAATATAAGATCATTGATGTACGATAGATTATATCCTGTTAAAAAAAATATAAATGGTTAGTTCTTAAAGAATGTTGAGTCTTTCGTGCAAGAAGCATCGTAGCTTTTTGCTTATTTTTAAGAGGGTAAATTTTGATGCCTATATATATGAAGTACCAAAGTGACGACCAAGGACTTCATCTTTCGCTTCATCGATTGGACTGCTAGATGGACGTTCAAGTGGTGGCATGCGACGTCGTTCGTGGTCCCCGACATCACAACTGTGGACCAAGCAAAAATGTTTTAGTGGTTTTAGAAAGTATTTAAATTTTGATCTTGCATCAAAAACTTCACTTATCAAAAAAAAAAATTTATTGAGCTCGCCCTCAGTCTTCAAGATTTAGTGGGTGATCTTACTAGTCTCAAGTCTCCCACCGTGCCAGTTGTCAGATTTGGGCTACTGCTTCTCGATACTTTTGAGCGCCTAGAGGTAGCGGATGCAAGATTAATCAAGATTGCCTCAGACAATAATCACTTCCCATTGCTCGAGAACTTCACTTTCACATGCTAAGTCAAGGTAAGGGCATAGGAGTTGAGCAGGGGGGCGACCGAAACTGGCATTATAAGTGGGTGTCAAGTCAACCACTCTGAAATCCTCTGTTGGAAAATTGTTTATCATTTTCTTCTTACGTGACCAACAGAGAGATTGTTCCCAACGCTTCTTTCCACTTGTCCAAAAAAACCATAAAGTGGGCATGCTTTCACGATTAGTTAGTAACTTCCAAGAGTCATCTTATCGAATACTGATTTGAACAAAATGTTCACTGAGTTGTCAGTGTCGATAAGGATACCACCAATATGGTTATTATTGATTCACATGGTGATTATGATGGTGTCATTGTAAGGATTCCCCCTTAAGGAGTGGATCCTTATTAGTGAAGGTGATTGAGGGACGCGAGCTGCATTTGGGAGAGAGGGTGGATATGCATAATCTTCTTTAAGCTGGCTGGACGAGATGAGTCTTACCTCCTTCAAAGAAGGCATTAATTATGTCAACGATGTGGAAGATATAGGCTTGGACTGAAGCGTTACAAAATTTCTTCTATTGGAATTTTTCTTTATTACTGGATCATTGCTTTTGAAGGTAGAAACTTCTTAAGATTCCAAGCCTTGATCAGCTCCTTAATCAGCCTTAGAGCTATTGGCATTCCTCCGTGTCGCGGTCTTGGTTCTCGTGGTAGGCAGAGTACTTCTTGGGATCCCAGAGGTGAGCTACAATTTTCATTGGGAATGCTCTCTTAAAGTAATCTTTATTTTGGATAGTCCCTACTATCTAGACCATCGACACTCTCAATAGAGTTTTCTTGGATAATTCATGGTTGGGCAGCAGTTACTCATTGTACAAAGCTAGCCGCTAGTCAGGATATCAAGTTGACTACCTCAATCGAATGTTCTATCAGATGCTCTATGAATCTAGTGTGGTCGGGTGTCTTCATATTGTAGAAAGAAGAACGAACGTGAATCATCCCTCAATCTCTACATGTTGCCTTGGGGAGGCAGACACTCTTCTGTGGGCGACTAGTGGAGGACTCTGCTATGGAAGAAACGGTGGTAGAGTTATACTCCTCAACTGATATATAGTTGTTAACCATCTCCAACAACTCAAGTAGTGTCTTCAATCTTTGCATATCGAAATCTTACTAAATGGGTCTTTCCTTTAACAAGGAGGCATGAGCTTTTGTGAACTCCAGATATCGCATGTGAGAAACAAGTGAAGGCTCTTGTTTTGTATCTGCCGATATGCTGGAGAGCCTAAAAGTTTTTCTTATGATTTTGAGCGATGGTAAATAAACTGTATCACAAACAATCATTTGAAATCAATGAATAAGAAGACAGTCCCAATAGTAATGCATTGAACCACATGAGTGTCGACTCCCTCAATGTGGTAAAGAAGAGACGACATTTCACCGCGACAGTGATCTTCAGTAGATACACAATCAGCTCAAACAAGGATATATGGTTGGTAGGATCGGTCCTTCCCTAATAAGACTCCAATTTCAAGATTTTGAACCTCTCTGGGGGCTCATCCTCAGATATTTATTGAAATAATGCATTCTCTAGCTATATATTATCTCAGTATGCTCAAATTGATGTCATTTGATTTGCGCCAACCCAACACTATCGAAGTACTGGGAGTTTCCTTCTCTTTCCATGACTAGGGGGCTCTTCGGTTGTTGGTGTTGGCCCTTCCTCTTGGGGGTACTGCTCTCCTTTACCAGCTAGCGCATTTCAGACGACATCCCACATTTGATCCTTCAACTCTTACATCTACTAGCTAACAAACTCTCAATTAAACTTCATGTTATCGGTGTCTCTGTTATGATTTTCTTCTCTATGAGTTGCTCCGCTTCTTGTTGTTACATAATCTACGCTCGCCGCACCTTTAAGAATATTAAAACTTGATTTGTCTGTGAATCACACCTCAAGAAATAAAGTATAAGAATAGAGAGAGAGAAAGAGAGAGAGAGGGAGAGAGAGAGAGAGAGAGAGAGATGAGTGCACAGTAATAAACAACAAATTGTGTCGATTAGGTTTGGCCTTTGCCGTCATATTTGATTAAATTTGTTATCTCTTATTCTTAAAATGATCTCCCTATTTATAGTGAGAGAGCACAAATATAGTGATGTAACATCTTTGTCCCTTCTTTAATAGGGGTTAAAAAGGACATTCTTGGTATTTTATTGGAACAAACCTATCGCTCGACTGTTCTTCGGCTAAGCTTGTTTGGCTTTAGCTTGGGCAGTGAGGTTCAATCGATTAAGTTAGTCTGGTTGTCAACCCTTGGTAATAGATGAGGGAGCTTATGAATATTCTCGATCTGGTTAGAGATGCTAAGGGGCTAGGTCCTCTCTCGAGTCGGCTTCTCCATACCTGTTTGGCTCGACGGTTGCACTCTGTTGGATAAGTGGGTCTTATGATCTTATGTTAGTGCCCTCATTTGTCATACTCTTCTCGTATAGATGGTTAGATCGTCTCAAGATCAATGCTAGCGCATTTTTGATCTACTCGGCGCACTAAGGGTTGGAGATTGTATTGCATTCTCATAAATAAAAGGCAGTAATTATTGTACATGTCGGAAGACAACACAGCAAATAACAATCAAATGAGCTAAAACCAAAAAATTCTAATTGAAAGGTTAGAGTTTTAACTATTTATTTAAATTTAATATCTATTAAATATTAATATTAGCCTTTATTAATTAATGTCAAGATTTAATAGTTGAAAAGCACACATATAAGAAGTTCGAAATGGCTCGTTGATTCAGCAAAATAGAATTTGAGGTGAATTTCTACCAAAGAGGGACAGTAGATATGCAATTAAGTGCTTGTACATTAAACGAAAAAAAAAAATGTTTACTTGAACTATTAATAAATCAGAAAACTCTATATGTTTTATTACAAAATTTTTAACATAGAACTTATTATTTTATTATGAAAAGTAAAATATTTTTAAAATACAAAGAATTAGGAATTATATTACTTTGGCACTGGGAAGTCTAATTAGAAACATTGAGATTTCAAATTAATAAGCTTATACAAATTAAAAATGAACAAAATTAATGTTGACAAATTAACAAATTTAATATTACATTATGATTTATGTTTGTAGATAATAATTAAGTAGTGAGGAAGCTAAAAATTGCACGGTGAAATAATTCTTCAAAGATCAAGTGAGTAACTACCTTTCTAATTTTACTAGTTTCAATTTCTTTTGTTAAATTTAAGGGGAAAAAAATTGCGTACGTAAGACGTACGCAGCGCTGCGTACGTCAGTGGTTACAGGGAGAGTATTTGGGGGTTATATCTGCGTTATTCCCCCATGTAATTTCTCTGTAACCTACTGTAACCTACCTGTAACCTACAAGTATATGAATACAGAAGCACGAAACTTACTAGAAGGTACATGTATGTTACAAGTAGATTACAGGAAGGTTACAAGGGATATAACACGGTTATAACCCCCCAATACCCTCCATGTAACCTACTGACATACGCAGCACTACGTACGTCTTAAGTACACAAATTTTTTTCCAATTAAGGAAGATTTACATACATGCCTATCAATTCTTATGTATTTACAAATCTAAGAACTAAACTTCATTTTTACATACATGCCCTCTTTCCTGAAACTAAAAATGTGTATTTCACTTTTTAAAAATTAGAATAATGATACTTTTGATGTGATATGAAAGTACTGGGTGATATAAATATAAGAACTAACTTCAGGTGTTACATATGCAAAGAAATAAGATTTGGGTGGCATGTATGTAAATGCCCCCAAAAACCAAATTCAAAATGTTTAGACCCTAATAGTTAGTTATTTATAAAATTAATTGAACCTTTGATTTACTAAAGTCCCATAAGCATTACAACAAGTTTAAAAAAGAATTTAGTATATGGTAGAACTTGATTACAAGAAAAACTCTATTAAAGTGATGGACGTAAAAGAATTTGCTTGCAGGAGAAGAAACTTCTTATTTTGAAGCTTCTTATTAAAATTGTTTCTTGAACTTGATTTCTTTTAATATATGTGAGTTGGATGTGGATTAGAAGCATTAAGACTTAATGCTTCTTAATTGATCCGTGCTAGAAAATTTGTGGTGGTAGTGTAATGGAATATCGTCTTAGTGGTGCACAAGAATTCAACACATTTGGATAAAAGAAACAAGTAAGGACATCAGAAATTTTTACGTGGAAAACCCAGAAAGTGAAAAAATCACGGAGCCTAGCTCAGCTGAAAAAATTAATTATAAACTCGATATTACATGTACAGTCCCTCGTCCCACAGGTGGGAAAGGGTTGAATATTCTTCGGAGTTACAATGTCAAAGCAAAAATGAATTTGTTGTAAGAAATGGGGTGGTGGTTGATGGAGATCAGTGACTACATGTGAGAGATGGCCGACGGCAGTTAGCGACTGGTGGTCGGCGGTGGCCTGAGATGGTAGACGATGAGGTGATGTTGGACATCAGCTCCTCTAACCTTCAAGCTCTTCTTAAGGCTTCAAGCTCTCCTTTTCCATCTCATAAAATGGGTGGGGATCTGTTTATAGAGCTCTATGTGCAATTAATGCAGAAATATGAACCACTATGATCGGACAGTTCGCATAGCTTCCCTTGATTAGGCTGTGTTTGATGGACATTTGAGTGTCTTAATGTTGTCGAAATTAAGTGATATTGGGCTCATTGTATTTTCTCGTCGAGACACTCAATTGGAATAAAAACTTACCAAATTCGACATTTGTTTGACCTTCCAAATATGCTCAAAAAACTTCCAAGTGTGGTTTAATGACTTAATCTGGGCTTGATTGGACTCTAATTGAACCAATTTTGGTATTGTTGGGTCAGTCTAGCTGAGTCATTCAATTTGACTCTAGGTTTCTTGAAATCTTAGGTTTGGATGATTTTTAATCAAAGTTTAAACATTTTTTGCTCAAAAAGTTACATCGAGATCTGTGTCATACCTCAAGCTCGGTGCTAAATATTAGAAATTTGTTAATGACGTATAATTAATTTTTTGGATGAAAGTTTGGATTCCTGAAAATGTTAGACCAGTACAACTACTGCATGAACGACCATTTCTGCCTTGATAATTTAGGGTGTGTTTGGGGGAGCTTATTCACAGCGGTGGCATTTTGAAAATGTCACCCACTATTTGGAAAACATGTTTAACCGGCGTTTTTAAATAAGACGATAGTAATTTTACATTAGACGTGCCGCGTTTCATTCAAGCCAAAGACAACCCTTGCCCTTCGCACGGATCTCTCGACACCGCTCGCCTTCTCCTCTCCCTCTTCCTACCGCACGAATCTCGCGCGATTCCTTCTCTCCCGCAATGAAAACCGTAGTGGGAACGAAGGGAGTCTCTTGACACCACTCACCTTCTCCTCTACCTCCTCCTCTCGCACGGATCTCTCGCGATCCCTTCTCTTCTGCGATGAAAACCGGAGTGGCAACGAAGAGATCACTCGTTACAGAGACCACCGAAACTCCCATCTTTCTAATCCTTTCGCACCGCTCCGACCAAGGTAAGTATCGTGCCCTACCTCCTCTTCGTTTCACTTCATTCCTCTTCGTTCATCTCGAAATATCCTAATCAGGTCCTCGGAGCTCCTCTGCAATCTCTAGGGCAAAGAGAAACATTCTTCTCCTCTCTCCATCCACCGGAAGTAATGCTTACAGCTTGCAATGCTCGAAAGGATTCATGTCTGCCGCTAGGTAAACTTTTAACCCCTGTCCTGACCTCCAATGTTTCTAGGGAATATATTAGGAAATACCACAATGGTTTTTTGTACTTTGTTTCTGGTTCAAAGCTTTCCATCCAATAATCTGAAACATTGGAATAGATTTTGCGATGCCGCAATAGTTGTAGGTGCCTTGTTACAGTTCAAAGCTTTTCATCTAATGTTCTTGAGGCATTGTAATATATTTTTAAATGTTGTATGATTTGTTGTTGCTTTGTTTCCTATTCAAGGCTTTCCATCCAATTTTTATTTTTAAAACGTTGCAAGAGTTGCTGGTTCCTTCTTTTAAGTTCGATGTTTTTTTAAGAAGAATTTTAATTGTGAATCAACCAATTATCCAATAGGAATTGGTATTCGAGATTCACTTGCTACTTTTTAGTAATTGAATAGAACTATTTTCTTCATATATTTGTGTTAATGTTCTTGCTAATCTACGGAATTTTGTTCATAAATAGAGCTAAAGAGATTCATTTGCTACTTTCAGTTTCTTCAGCTCCTCATGCATATATTCTTCTGTTTGAATTTACTTTCTACTTAAATTTAAAATAATTTATTTTAAAATTAGTGTAAAATGTAAAATATTGATTATAATTTATGTTACACATAATTTAAAAAAAAAAATCCAAAATTAATGTGTGAATGTCTTTTATCTACAAAAAATTTTAAATAAGTTGTTTTCCAACCGCACAAACCTAACAAATAAACAACTTATCCAAAACAGGGGCAGAATGGTCATTTATCCAAAATCAGCTGTTTTCGAAAAGCACAAACCAAACTGTTAACCAGTTTATCAGGATAAGCTGCTTATCAACAGATTATCAGGATAAGTTGTTTATTTGGATAAGCTGCTTATTTGGATAAGCTGCAGCTACCCGAAGCAGACCCTTAAGCTCACAAGTCAGGTAATGATAGTGAATGTCTCAAAAAAATTTATTTATCAATCAAAGATGAAGATAAAAACTCTATAGCTTAGTAACTTGAAAATCTAAACATTTGCTTGGTAGATATTATAGAAATGAGTTACAATATGAGTTGATGTTGAGGTTGATGAGAGGAATTGATTCTCTTGATGACAATAAAATGGATGATTAAAGTTCCCTTTGGGTGTAATTATGTGCTCTGAAAAGCGTCGCCTAAGCCATAATTTCAAGATGAGGGCAATAAATACTTTTAGGATTTAAATGAGAATCATGTTGAAAATGGTGTTGAAAACAAAATTTTGGTAATTTTTTTTATTTAATGCAACACATTTTAACTAGTAATGATATGAGTAATCAATGGCACTTGACAAGAAAATCCAAAGAAAAAAAAGAGTGCAACCAAGCTATAAGGAAATCATTAAGAACATATAGCTTGAAGAAAGTGAAAATAAAAAAATGGTGATAAATTATCCTGAAAAATATGAAATAATTTATCTAACCGAGGTCTGCACTCTGAATGCTCTGCTAAAAATTATGTGTTCTGACAAATAATTATCATTTTTTGCTTTTTACCCACGGGCATGAGGTTGTGGTGCGTTTGATGGATAGAGAGACATAGAAGGAGAATTGCGGTTGCGGTGCATTTGATGTATGAGTACTATAACTCATACGTAAATTGGTCTCCTTGCATGATATCATCTTACCTTGGTGATAAATGAGTTAGGGAGTTGCTTATAGGACACCCAAAAAGATTCAGCAACACGTTTTGTATGTCACGACCCATATTTATCGATCTCCTAAATGAATTACACAGGAATCGTGGACTTCATGGCTTCTCCAAGATGACTTCCAGAGATGTGTTAGCAATAACTCTCTACATTTTATCACAAAATAAATTTATGAGATGAGCAGTGGAGTCATTCCAACACTCTTTAGAGACAATCAACTGATACTTTTCAGTTGGGATGAATGCTCTTCTTAGTTTATCATCGAAAATTATCAAGTCAGATGACCCAACATTCGAGAACACTTTCATAGAGATTGCACATGACTCGTGGCATATGTCATATTTTAAGGTAATTCCTTTTGTTCACTATATTCAAAAGTTAAATGAATACAATAATTTACACACAATTCTTTATTTTTTTAAAACTATATTAGAGCGATCGATGGAATATACATGTATGCACAAGTATCGCATAATGAAAATGTCGCATTCATTAGGAGGTGTGGATCCCCAACACAAAATGTAATGACGATATGTGATTTCAACATGTGTTTTACTTTTATTATGGTTGATTGGGAGCTGATCTTCAACAATTTTTTAATAAACTGCAATTGCCTCAAACAAACCATTATGTCTGCTGTGCTTGTTAGAATATGTAAAATAAATAAACTTTCACTATTTCATTATTACGATAAAAAATAATTAATATTTATTTTATTAAAGTGTTAAATTTAATCAATAATTTAATATGTAATAATTAATCATTAATTAGCTCATAAGTTTGATTAATTAGTTTATTAAATAAATTGTTACATAATTACTCATTCACAGTTAAATTATTAACAATATTCAAGATTTGATTGTTAGCTGAAATATAAATTTAATATTAGAAATTAACGATAAAATTATTGTCAAATTAAATTAAATTTAATTAAAAATTTCAATTATACTTATTAATACTTAATTATTCAAATTTATTACGTAAAATATAAAAATGATATAATTATTATGTCTAATTAAATAAATAAGAGTTAAATTTAAATTTCTAATTATACTTATTTATAAGTAATTATTCATTAAACCAATTTATCATTAATAAGCTTGAAGACAGAAAGGAGAATACTTGGTAGGCACGTCCATTCATACATCAGCGCTATTAAATTAGAAAAACTTGGGAGAAATAAACACAGTAAAGGACCCTAAAGACTAAATACAAAAATCTAATGGTCTGAATCGATGCAAAATAAAACTCATCAAGCTCATCCTTTGTTGCAGTACGGCACCAAAACTCTTCTCTTAGCATCCCTACAACCCAAATCCAAACAAGAGTCAGCCAGCCCAGATAGCCAAGAAATGGCTCCCTCATAAAACTCAGTAGCTGCATGATGTCGCCACATGCATGTTCTGAGAATACAAAACCAAATGTAAACCCTTTCTACAAGTACAGAGAGTTGGCAAACATTATTCCGCGCCGAAGACTTTCAGAGCCAGATTCAAACTTTTTCTCGAGATTGGTTTCACCAACAGCATGAGCAGAACCTTTCAACTGCACGAGAGCAAATTAGCAACATTAGCTTGCTTAGATGGAGGCAAATCATAAATACTGCTTTTTCTTGGCAATCAGAAAGTATGTCGGGGTCATTACACTTTTGAATATAACACATGAAGGCAACAAACTTTCAGGCAGAGTAAAAAATTGTGATGTTTTTGATTCGTGAGGCGGGGAGTTAGCGTCGAGATGTTTTGAGGCGTAAGCCTCAAATTTAAAAATTATGCAATTAACAAATATTGCATAAATTATTAAGTGTAAAATTATGCATATTAATATTTTAACTTATTGACACATTAAAAAGTAATATAAGGATATTTAAAAAAATAATAATAAATTGCATTAAGTAGGAGTAGCATGTTAATATCCTAACATTAAATTATAAAATTAGATGATTTATATAAACATTAAATTATTGAAGTACGATAAAATTTTAAAATAAAATACTCAAACATCAAAACATAACAACAAAATAAGTTTAACAAAAGTCTCTATTTCTTATTCGTACTACCCCCACTAAACCAAGAATATAACAAGTCCTAAACATTTCAATCTTAAATATAAAAGGTCTCTCTCACTCTCATTACCCAATTGATTTTCACTAGAATCATCCGCATAATGAATTATTTATCGTAGTGTCTTATACTTACTCATATCAATATTCTTTGATCTCAATTATCTTCTAATTTTTAATGAATAAGCATCAATAATATATTAATTAAAATAATAATTATGTTGATAATTAACCTTCAACTACATAATTTTTTTATGAATAGCTCTTCCTTTTAATTATTATTATTTAGTGTGAGAAGTGTGAGGGTTAATAGGTGGGATATATTAGTATTACTTTTGGATTTATTAAAAATATCTTTGAAATGCCTAAAAATTTTGAGGAGATTTTTGAGACGATGCTTGGATGAGGCATATGCCTCACCCTGGGATAATAAGTTATAAGAGTCATTGCGATTTTATTTTGTAAAAATCTGTCTCACATTTCACAATTTTAAAGAAGACATTCCAAAAATATTACCTGATTCAAGAATTCATCCAGCCGTCTGGCTAGGCGTATGATACTTCCCTCGAAAATCTCTGTCATTTGGATCACTTCCGCAAATGTTGCGCCCTTCAAAGAATTCAATGGAAGTCAGGTCAGTAAGAAATTACAAGCAGAAGCTGAGAAGCTGAGAGAATGAATGCTATGATATTTAATTTAAAAAAAAGAAAGAAAAGGGAAAGTTTCATTCGGTTGCAGGAGTTCAATCCGAAGGGAAGGCGCACCCTCGACCAGCAGTAAATAACATCCATCAAATATGGCCTCACAGTTGATTCAACATATTCCTCCACATTAACGTCCAATTTGCACTCACGTTGTACCTGCATATGATGCACTATGCAGTTTAGTTTAATCAGCATAAATAGTTTCTCTTCAGAAATAAACGTATAAAATAAGAGCGGCATTTACATATACCACTCAATTCCTATGAATTTACATATCTAACATCTAAATTTCGTTTCTTACAAAAGAAATAATTGCTCCAAAAAACTCCTCTATGCATTCATGACATGGGCTTGTATAGAACATTTAAATGTTTTACAAACAAACCCCTGGGCTTCTTCTATATTTCCTTTTTACCAATAGGACCATAAACTAGAAACAAATCTCAACACTTACTCTCAAGATGAGGAAAAGATATCCACTAAGCCCATCTTGTCACATAACCTAGACAAATCTAATGAGCCAAGTCCTTTGATGAGGCAGTCAGCCACTTGCTCCCCAATGGCTACAAGAGTTAGCTTCAATAGCCCGTTATTCAACTTTTTCTTAATGAAGAACCTATCAATCTCCACGTGTTTGGTTCTATCGTGTTCACCGAGTTGTTGGCAATGTTGACTGTTGCTTGTAGCCGCACCACAACTTCATTTGAGCTCATTGGTCCACCTTGAGCTCTACCAACAAGGTTCTCAACCACATCATCTAAGCGACTCCTAAGGCCATGGCTCTATATTATGCCTCTGTTGTTGACCTAGCTAATACCGATTGTTTCTTGCTCTTCCAAGAGACCGAGTTGCCCCATATGAATATGCAGTATCCTGATATGGACCTTCTGTCATCCACACAACTCGCCCAGTCAAAGTCACAAAAGCCCTCAATTTCTACATGCCCACTCTTCCTAAAGATTACCTCCTTTCATGGTCCACTCTTCAGGTATCTTAGAACCTCATACACTGTGTCCAAATGACTCTTCCTTAAATCATGCATGTAGCGGCTCACCATGCTCACTACAAATAAGAAGTCAAGACAAGTGTGGCTCAGAAAGATCAGCGGCCCACTTAACTCTAGTACCTCTCGTGATTAAATGGCTCTCCTGCCTCTATACTCAAGTAGGCCTTTTGATCAATTGGAGAGAACCCGAGCTTGCATTCCAACATGTCTATTTCCTTGAGCAGATCCAGTACATACTTCCTTTGAGACAAGATCATCCCTTTCTGATCCACGGGTCACCTCAATCCCAAGTATCTAAAATGTCCAAAATCCTTCACCTCAAATTTTTTGTCGACTTTTATCTTTAACTAAGTGATCTCAACATCATCGTCATTAGTGACAATTATGTTATCAATATACACAACAAGTATAAT
Organism: Phalaenopsis hybrid cultivar; assembly: GCA_002079205.1. Lineage (NCBI taxonomy): Eukaryota > Viridiplantae > Streptophyta > Magnoliopsida > Asparagales > Orchidaceae > Phalaenopsis > Phalaenopsis hybrid cultivar. The sequence goes on along the minus strand of JXCR01110263.1, from coordinate 850 downwards.
GGTGTGATCTCCATGTTGTCAAAAAAAGTACGTTCATTATTAATCTGTCGATATTCAATGCCCACCATAACCCTTCTAAACTTATTAAACTGGACTCGAGGAAATTGCTTCAAGCCATAAAGTGACTTCTTGAGCTTGCACACATTGTCCACTGTCTGGAATTTATAGAATCTTGGTGGCATATCCATATACACCACCTCCAGTAACTCATCATGAAGAAACACATTCTTTACATCAAGTTGGCGTAACCACCACCCACTATTCACTGCTAGAGAAACTAGTGCCCTCGTTGTGTTCATCTTTGTTATTAGTGTAAAGGTGTCATCAGCCTATGTCACACGTCTAACTGTACCTTTTTGCCACCAATCTTAATTTGCAACGCTCTACCTTCACTCCTGAATTTTGTTTCACTGTGAAGATCAACTTGCACTCGACTGCTCTTTTTCTCGTTGATAGTGGTATTATCTCCCATGTTTTGTTTTTATCAAGAGCTTTTTCCCATTGGTAGTGGTATTATCTACCATCTTCTGTTTTTATCGAGATCCCCAAGCGCTTCATGCATGGCCTCTTTTCAATTGGGATCCTCCATAGCTACATGCCAACACTTGGGAATAGGTACATTATCCAAAGTTGCAATGAATGCTCCATGTACATTGATATGTTAGAGTATGAAACAAACTAAGCAAAGTCATGTTCTCACCCAAAACGATTCGGAGGATGTCTCGCATTACTGTGAGAGATCCTCCTCAAAGTTATGAAGTTGGAAGTAGAAGGAAGAGGAATCATAACTGTCGGCGTTTAAAAAAAGGGGGGAGTTACGTTTGGGGGTCGCCCGTAAGAAGCTGTCGGT